>DF357712.1:139425-154140 GCA_000787875.1 Solanum virginianum | reverse complement strand
GAGCTGATAAGAAAGTTAACAACATAAGATTTCACAAATTTGCTATGGTTAGAGTGAGGGTGTTAGTGGAAAGAGAGACCGAGAGTGTTTACAAAGATTGATGCCTTTAATTACTGATTCTGTTTTGTGTGTATGTGGGCTTATGTGCTTTTTGTTGGTTGTTTGAAACCTGAAGAGATGATTTAACTTGTAGATTTCTTCTAGCAGCTAGGTGAAACCAGTATAATATGAGCCACTGTAGTTGCTTCCTTACTGGTCCCTTATTTAGTACCTCCAAGATTTTCATTATTCCCTCTCAAAAAAAGAAATGATAACAATTTTCATTTTTAAAATGGTTGAGATAGATCTCTCTGCTTGAAGATCAAAAGAACGAGACATCAGAACAGGATGAGGATGAAGCTAAACCAATGGAGGCTGATGCAAATACTGGAGAGCCAACATCTCAAGCTGATGATCGTGATGAAAAACCTGACATCAATGATGTGCCAATGGAAGAAAATAAGGTACGTTAAACCTTCCACTCTCCCAAGGTACATAATTTACAGGCACATAATTGACTATTGTACCATGTCATCTGTTTTTTTGTGTTCTTGACTCGTTATACAAAACAACTAGTATGAAGCTGTTTAAATGTGATTTTGGGCAACACATGAAATAATGGCTTAATCATTTGTTTCTAGCACTTTCTCAAATTTGAATCAAGCAATGGACTTAATGCAGCTTAATATTTTGTTTGTTTGTGTAACTCAGGTTGTGTTCAATTCGTGTTGACATATTTCCTATCTCCAGTCTTTGAGCTTGTAGTCCTTTTGTGATATGAGTTTTTGGTTAATCTTAGACTACTTCAGAAAAAACTGTGCGAAAGAACTATATAGGATCAATATATACTTGGGGTTTTCCTATTATCCCTTTCAAAAATTCATGATGCTGGCTTGAAGCGGAAGTCGCTTCAAAGAACACCTATATGATGCTTCTCTTACCCTTCACTGGAATCTCCTGGTCTTTCGGGTAAAGAAAAAGAAATGCAGCAGGTTGGAGGGGGAAATAGAGACAAAAATAGAGGGGCCTAAAAGAGAGATATTCCAGTTGATTGGAAGATTCTGTTTTTCTTCAGAACTTCTCATCTGTTTTAACGCCACAAGTTCTCCCCTTTCACCTCTATTTTCTTCGAAAATGAGAACAATCGTATACTTTCTTTGTTCCTCGTGCTGTGTTCTTTAACTTTGCGAGTATAATGTGCATGAACTTCTTCTAATCGCTTTTTCAGGATCCAGAGGATAAACCTCCAGAAAGACAAGATTTAAACGGAAGCACATTGGACTTGTCTCTGAGATTCACAGGCAATGAGGAAAACAATGCTGACTCGAAAACCAATCAGACAAACGATAGCAAATTGGATCGAGTGAACTCCAGTAGCACTGGGACAAACGATGGCAAATTGGATAGAGTGAACTCCAGTAGCACCGCAGAATGATGGCTCACTCTTCTGTAAATGCTGCCCATATCAGTTGAGCATTTTAACTTCATTTTTCCTTAATCGACAATGGCGTTGAGGTAATTGTAATGTAAAACCATTGCACTGAGACTGTAGACACAAAAAAGGGACTTTTCATATTGACTGAGTTCATATTTTTTTTCATCGGCATTGTAGTAAAACCTATGATATGGGACTTGGTTTAACGAAATCTAACATCGTTTGATTTCTCATTCATGTAGAATCGCAATCTTTGAATGCATTTTATTCATAAATCATATTGAATTTGTATTGAATTTACTTATATACATGTATAAATGCGTTTGTCATAAATCGTATTGCATTTACTTACATACATGCAAATCGTATTCTTTGAATGCGTTTTATTCATAAATTGTATTGAATCCTACTTATATACATGTAAATTGCATTCTTTTAAATGCATTTTATTCATAAATCATATTGCATTTATATATGTAAATCGCATTCTTTAAATGTGTTTTATTCATAAATCGTATTACATTTATACATGCAAATCTTATACCATTAGTTCCTCAAGTATGAATTAATCATTAATCAATAAGGAAAGATTTAATAACCAAAATTCTTTGTAGAAGGGATATGAAAAAAAAGTTCGATCAACATTTGTATGCATCTTCGTGTTTTTAATATTTCCTTATAGGAAAGAAGTACAACCCATGGACCTTATACCTCCGCGCAACATTTCTCCCTCTAGAAGGGATATAAAAAGATTCATATAATCGAGCTCAACTAATCTGAGACAAATGGAATTACCAACTTTGATTATTCACCCAATCACTTGTCAAATCACCACATTAACAATGTAAGTATCAAAAGAAGTATAGAGTAGAACTAAAACATCAAATTGCATAGAAGAACATTCAAAGTTCAGGACTTAGACTCTCCTGACTAATCACAATTTTCGTCGTCATTCTTTAGCTAGCGCGGGTTGTTTTTCCTCGTTGAAATAATCATTCCTGAATCCGGAAAAAAAAAATTTAGTTATAGCTGCAACGAAAATGTCTATTGCATCAAGAAAAACGTATGGGGTTATAACGAAAAACACAATTCCCTTTCATGAAATGACTCACCGGATCTTTCGTGAAAGCTGGTAAAGGCCTGTTCCAGCCATTGCCACATTTACACTAAAGAGGTTCCAGTTTTTCTGCAGTTCAGAATTATGGATTACAACACAGAGAAAACGACACCATAAACCAAGAAGCTAGAAAAGTAGAGTGAACTCTCTAGAAAAGCTATTTCTTTTGCTCTTTGTGGATAACTGAGAAAATCCCGAGGGCCACTGGCGCACATGCTTACAATACTTGTAGTGTATGCCTAATTCACACATCATGGGTTGCACTCTTACCACTAGAGCAAAGCCCGGGGGGCTACTCATGGATCATAAATAAGTTATAGTTAAGCCTTTCTAGATATCACGCTTAAGAGTAAACTTGTCGTAAGGTCTTTCGGAAACAGCCTCCCTACCTCTATGAGGTAGTGGTAAGGTCTGCGTACATTTTACCCTCACCAGACCCCACTTGTGGAATTTTACTGGGTATGTTGTTGTTGTTGTATGAGTAAACTAAAAACTCATAAAGGACAATTTGGATAAGTAAACCTTCAACAGGTAGAGAACAATCTTAACGGCATCAGTATATTTCGATGAGTTACCTTCAAAAGCTGGAGAATAATCTCAATCTTAAACAATCATATTCTTCATTAGGGTTACTAAAATACCTACAAATCATACTCTCACACCATAAAAAGATAAACGTCTGCTGAGATTCAGAGTAATAATGAACTTACCGGAGTAATTACCAAGCTATAGCGAGACCATATCAATCCAGTTGCTGTAACCGCTGCAATAACCGAAGCAACTTATCTTATAATTAAAACCAAACAGAAAAGCCTAGTTGATCTAACAAAGGGAAGATACTATATCATAGAATGTTTAAGCCTGACGACAATGACCAATTACGCTTATATTTTTCTGGATTCATGATAGATCAAGAGAGGAATAGTGTGAGACGTGAGAAATACCTATTTGCTGAGGATATGAAATCTTTTCAGGAGGTTTAGCGAAGTCTGCAATATTTGCAATACTGATGCCCCACTTGAAAGTTGGTGCCCAGAAATGAACTAGAAGAACACAACGAGTGAAAGAATCGGTGAACAAAGAAAATGACAAGTAAAATATACCAACTCGAAGCTGCAAAAGAACAAGGAAAAAGTATGTTTGTACACACGGTGCAGTAGCTATGGTTAAGCTCAAAGAACAATAGCAACTTGAACCATCCATTTAAGTAAATCCGAACCTCCCCAGTCATCATAGAAAATCATCCATATGTTACAACAGAATCACAAACAGAGAACTGAAGAACTTTTTTATTCAAACTATGAATCTGCCGATCATTGATGTGCAGCAACAACATACAATACATTATTAATCAATCAACTACACCACAACTCCAAACTAGTTGACATCAATTGTATGAATGTTCTATAAACATTTCACTCTGCTCAAGCTCATTTCATTCCAATACCAAATAATTTATCATTAAGAGTTCTCTAAAACTTGACATTTTCACATGTGACATGTATCCCTGCAATGACATACGAATCCTCACAAATTTAATAAGGACTTCAAACAAACACTAAACATAACATAAGCGTGAAAAGTACATCAAACGTCACTTGAAGATGTGAATCATCGACTCTGCTGAAGCAGACCACGTGAATGGATTGTTCAGCTTCAACCAAAATTTTTCTTTAATGACCAAGAAATCCATCTGGAGCCTACCTTTGGGCAAACCACAACCTTCAAAACTCGAGGATGATCCTCTACCCTTCTCCACTTAAATATCTTAGTTACTTAGTAAGTACGCTTGGCACATGGCTCCAACCCATCACCTTTTGTTCCTATAATTGTGGTATTCAGACCAACTAGCACACCTTGACAGTTGAACCTGAAAGACGGGAAGAAATCACCTAGTGTCTTTCAGAAATCACCTAGTGTTTGTTTTATCTCTACTAGGATTTGAACCTGAAACCTAATGTTCAACCCAGTTCATTAACCATTAGGCCACACCCTTGGGTGCGCTCGAACATGTGACCTTACACAAAGTCCCACAACCTATGCCTTTTTCCCCCAATTTTGAGAATCTCAAATTTTACAGATATGTAAACTACAACCCCATTTTCAACTTTAATATGCTATTCATTCAATAAATATCAATCCACCAACCATAAACAATAAAATTGCACCTAAAGTTCCAATCTTTTTTCTTTTCTTTTCAATTGTGTTTCAATCTCTCCAAATAAATAAAACAATCAAACAGCCAAAAATTACAAACAAAATCTTAAAAAATCCACAAATAAAATTAAGACAACCCCATGAACAATTTGGGATTTTCTCATTGAAGCAACGATGATAAATTTCCATTTCAAAGAGGTTAAAAACTAGATCTAAATCTAAGCAAAAAAAATGAAAAAAAAATGTTCAGTAAATCGACAAAAAATAGCAAAAAGACACAGGAAAAAAAAAACCCACTGGTCTTTGGGCCAGCAGGATGATTCCATATAGCCTGGAGCTTTGAAGTCGCCATGAAAGTGAAACTTCTGCTTGTAAAGATTCTCTGTATAATCCTCTGTATATATTATATGATGGAAAAAAAAAAAAATTAAAATTTCTGTTTATTACTGTGAGAAAATGATAAAATTAGTCCCTTGTGTTTAGAATAAGTTTACAAATAGTCCCCTAACTATACTCTTAATCAATTTTGATTCTTTAGGTAGTCGGTTTGGCGGTACGCAATAGGTATTAAATCGTACATAAGTAATATCATGTTTGATAGTTGATATTATTTATGTATAAAATTAATACGATGCTTGATTTGTAATTTGAAATTTTGTATAGTATTATTTTATGCATGATAAAAAGGTGGAATAACTAGTATATGAATAATTAATTCTTGCAAAACTACTAAATGTATAAAATAATATATTTTCTTGTAATTAATCAGTATATTACTAATATTTGTATAACTTTACTCAACTACCAAACAGACCTTGAATTTATTAAACTGAGTAATTTTCATTATATTATATATTTAACTTCTGTTGTTAAATTTTACAAGAACTATTTAAAAATATTCTAACTAAAAATACAATAAAAGATGATATCATCACAAAATTTCACTAGACATTAATTATTTTTTTAAAAAAATGAGACTAAACCTCTTAAAAGTTGTACAAACATGAAAATAGATCAAAAGTAGTATTAAGAAAAGGATAAAGATAAATTTTTGAATCACAATTTGAATTTAAAAATACATATTTTTTATTGATTAAATGATAGTCAAACATGAGGGACAATTTTTGTCATTTCTCCTTATTAGTGTTGTAGTATTTTGCTGAATTTTAATTATCTAAATAAAATAATCAACTTGCTAATTTTTAATCAACTTCTTTAATATAGGTTTGGTGAATCTATACTATAGGGAAATTATAATGTTATAAGGGTGTTTGGTGAAACATTTGGCAATATATTGCTATAATGTGTTTGGCTATAAATTTTGGAGGTTCATGTATTTTCTTTATTGTTGTTTTACATTTTTATTTTATTCATAAATATATAAAAATAATTTAATTCGAGAGTTATTGAATAATCTACTTATTCGCCTAAAATCTTACATGTACCTTATTTTTAAAAGCTGATAACCTAAAAGTCTATCAGTTATACTTATTAGAAACATCAGATACATCCCCTAAATGAGGTTTGCTCCACTATTATATCAAAAAAGTACATATTAATACTATCCAAATCTATATACATATTATTTATTTTAATCTAAATCTATATAAATTTATCTTTCAGGTTATGCCATATCATATAAACTTGAGATATTTCTGGTGAGTATTATTTTTAACTTATAATTTAGATATTTTATGATAAACTAGTTTTTAAGACTGTGTGTTGCACAGGCCGAATAGATGCTATTTTTCTTGTTTGTTAATAGTAATTAATAGAAATGTCATAGTAAAATTAGGTTGACACTTTAATTAAGTAGACACGTTATTGTAATTTCATAATTGAAGTAGGTGAAAAAATAATTAAATAATAATTAATAGAAATGACATAGTAAAATTAAGCAGACACTTTAATAGCGAGCGTAACAGTAAGAAGACACATTGTAGTCACCTGCCGGCTTTCAGCAGCTACAGCAGGCAGCTTTTAATAGCGATCGTAACAGTAAGAAGACACATTGTAGTCACCTGCCGGCTTTCAGCAGCTACAGCAGGCAGCTAAAATGCTCAGCTGTAAACAATAATATTATAATTTTAATAGTCATCACAAAATTAAGTAGACACGTTATTATAATTTCATAGTTGAAGTAGACGAAAAAATTATTAAATAATAATTAATAGAAATGATATAGTAAATTTAAGTAGATATTATAATAGTCATCACAAAATTAAGTAGACCCGTTATTGTAATTTCATAGCTAAAGTAGACGAAGAAATAATTAAATAAAAATTAATAGAAATGACAGTAAATTTAAGTAGACACTTTAATAACCACCGCAAAATTAAGTAGACATGTTATTGTAATTTCATAATTGAAGCAGGTGAAAAATAATTAAATGAAACGAGTAAAAATATTGACATTGTTGAGGTTCGATCTTCGAATATTAGATTTAAGATGTCAGGTTTGAATCATCAAGTCAAGCAGCTCAATAGTCACTTGCCTGCTTCAATTGCCTACTTGAGGAGGAGGCATTACGACCCTAACTCCTCACGGCTTATTCTCTTAATTATTCTCTTTTAAAACAAAAGAAAATCATTTTTTTAATTTTTAAAATTAAAATAATCTATTTCAAAAAAAACCAAAGAATGTGCAGAAGGCCTTTGGGAGACCAAAGATGAAATTAGTTCCATTACTAAAACCCTTTCTAGTTCTCTTATTTACTTTTGGTTTCACCATTTTCTTTGTGCTACTCTTTGAGCCATCTCCCACAAAAAAATCTGACCCCATGGCTAGAAGTTTCATTCTTTGGCTACATGGATTGGGTGATTCTGGCCCTGCAAATGAACCCATCAAAGCATTGTTCACTTCCCCTCAGTTCAAGAACACAAAATGGTCCTTCCCTTCTGCTCCTTCCAATCCAGTTAGCTGCAACTGTAAGTTAGTCTAATTCATGTAGTTATAGTGTTATTTCTGTTTCTTTTGATTATGGTGTGATCACTGTGGAATTGGCATTTTTGGTTCAAATGGTATTTTCTTAATTGCATAAAGATCCCATTTTTGGTCTATCCCTTGATGGGTTTGTGTGTTACTGGTTGTGGGTTGTTCCTATTCTAATTCATGTAGTTATAGTGTTATTTCTGTTTCTTTTGATTCTGGTGTGATCACTGTGGAATTGGCATTTTTGATTCAAATGGTAATTTCTACTCTTTTCTTAATTGCATAAAGATTGCATTTTTATTCTACCCCTTGATGGGGTTTGTGTGTCACTGGTTGTGGGTTGTTTCTGTTTCTTTTGGTTCTGGTTTGATCAGTGTGGAATTGGCATTTTGGTTCAAATGGTATTTCTTAATTGCATAAAGATTCCATTTTTGGTCCACCCCTTGATGGGGTTTGTGTGTTACTGTTTGTGGTTTGCTCCTGTTTCTTTTGGTTCTGGTTTGATCAGTGTGGAATTGGCATTTTTGGGTAAAATGGTATTTTCTTAATTGCATAAAGATTCCATTTTTGGCCACCCCCTTGATGGGGTTTGTGTGTTATTGGTTGTGGATTGTTTCTGTTTCTTTTGGTTCTGGTTTGATCAGTGTGGAATTGGCATTTTTGGGTCAAATTGTATTTTCTTAATTGCATAAAGATTCCATTTTTGGTCTACTCATTACTGGAGTTTGTATGTTACTGATTGTGTATTGTTTTGTTGCTATTGGTTCTGTGCTGATCACCATGGGAATCTCATTTTTTGGCGAAATGGTATATTGGAATTGGATAAAGATTCCATTCTTGAATACCCTTTGATTGGATTTGTTAGTGCCATGTAATATCTATTACTCAAGAGTCTCGAATTTGGTTTATTGTTGAGGTTGTATATTGTTTTCTGCTGGAATTGTTGCTTTAGGGTCAAATGGTATAATAGGATTGCATAAAGACTTCATTTTGGCATACCCTTTGATGGGTTTTGTAAGGATTAAGGTGTAGTTATTGTTTTTATTGAGCAAGAGTCTTAGGTTTGGTTTAGTGTTGCAGATTGTGCAATAGTAACATCTATCACACAAGAGTCTTTAATTTTGTTTAGTGTTGCAGGTTGTGTATTGTAATTGTTTTTATTGGTTCAGGTGAAATTGTTGTCTTAGGGTCAATAGTATAATGAAATTGCATAAGGATTTCATTTTGGCCTACCCCTTGATGGGGTTTGTAGGGATTGAGGCGTAATTTTTTTTAAATTGTAGTTGGTTTCAGTGTTTAGTGGATGGGGTTGCTTACAATGTAGACAAGGTCCACATGCTATGGTAGATTGAATCAGAAATGTTGCTCATTTTCGAGTTGTGAATGGTGTTGTTATATGTGGCGGGTCCTTATAAGAGAGTTTGCAGTACGAGGAGATGAGAGAAGTTGGGTAGACTAGAAACTTTCCAAATTATGTGCGGCTTCTGTTTCAGTCTTGTTGCTCGGACTCTACAAAACTGTCTGTGGGGGCACTTTTCGAGAATCCGACACAGGGGCAACATGTTTGGAGGGTCCGAGCAACATAGGTTTCAGTATTGTTTCGTAGTGAGGATCCCCAAATAATATTTAAAAAGGACAAATATATTCAATGTAAAGTGAAACTTAGCATATAAATTATAATGTAGTTTTGTTTTTCCTCACATAATATGTTGATCCTGGGAAATCAACTCAATGAGTTTCTGGGAAACCTAGATGAGTTGTTTTCATTTTCCTTGCTTTTTCATTCAATTCGGCAGAAAGGGGGAGGATGTTTATGGTTTAAGGGGGAAAGTTATACCTGTGAATAGGGATTTAACCTTTCGAGTGTAATTTCTCTCGTTGGTAACCATCTTTAACACGCAAAGATGAGGAGCTTTAGCGCTCAAAAAATGACTAAGATGAATGCTCAAAACTTCCAAAACACTGTTGAAAATAGCATTTGTATAATGAAAGTTTTTCCACAACCAAGATTGATAAAGCTAAGCAATTCTTTCCGTGAAGGATATCCTTATTCTCATTTGGGCGTATTGCAGATATGGTCAATAAAACTTAGGATATTCAGTGTGATTAGTGCACAATCACTTATGAAGATGTTAAAGGATCCGATTCACTCTGCATAGATTGACTTAATGCAGAAACCTTCCACTGGTAGACGATGTGTCACAGCTTCTTAAGGAGTTGGCTGTGATTTAGGTGCAATGACTACAATGTCAATAATGTTTTTGAAAAGAATGTTCTCCATAAAGGTTATGATGTATCTAAGAACGGTGGAAGGGAGTTCTTAAGAAGAATACAAGATTTTTAACTCCATCTTGGCTACCGAAGTACTATAATGCCAATCTTGCTTTCTGTTTCACCGGAAACTCTTTTTCATTTCCCAGTGAAGGAGACCCAATTCCCCTTCATTGCATGTAGCTCTGCCATTGGCCACTCGATACTCAGAATCAAAATTCACACCATCAATGATCAAACTAGTCCTGGATTCTCAAAAGCTGTTGCTTAAATGTTTGTGTGGTGAGCTTGCTTACACTAATGGTGGTGATGATATCTAAAATCTGAACTCTTTTTTGTCTTATTTACTGCAGATGGCGCTGTCATGCCATCATGGTTTGACATTCATGAAATACCAGTGTCAGATGTAAGTTCTTCTCTTTCACCCCTTTCATTCCCAGTTGTCAAAGGCACACTTCAGGCCTAAATCGAGGCCCAAATCTTAGAGCTTTTTTGTGCTTTTTGCTTTTGCTAATACTGGTCACTCATTCCTCATATCTCTTTTCATCCTTTCTTTTCTCAACTTCTCCATGTGATATTGCGCAGCTAGGGATGGCAATGGGGCGGGTGCGGGGCGGGTTGAGCTCCGCCCCGCTTAAATTTTAAAGTTCTTTCATTTTTTAATTGAATTTAATTTTTTTTTTGGCTAATTAATGTCTCAACAACTAATTAACTATTTTTTAGTTGACATTTTAACAATTATTTCTTAATTGTTAATTAAAAGTTTCTAATTAACATTTTAACAACTAACAGTTTACCGGACATGTCTAGTTCAAAGTTTAGAAAAAACCCCATACCCGCCCCGCCCCATTGCCATCCCTATGCGCAGCTGCATTATTGGCTATGATGAAAGTTGAAACTTAGAAATCCAAGATAGAACTTTATTATATGGAAAACTTTTTCCATTTGATGTATAGGCAATTAACAATAACATGTTTCATATAAGTCACATGGGACAGCAGCATGTCATTGAATCTTATGATATATGTAAGAAATAGTCTATTCTACCTCCATCAAAATTCTTTGCTTATGTTGTCCAAGAATTTCAGAACCAAAGACATAGTTGTACTTATGCTTATTGCTATTGCCTCCTTTATACCAGAGTTCGCCAAAAGATGAGAGTGGTTTGCTCAAAGCGGTTAAGAAGGTTCATGCAATGATCGATAAAGAGATCGAAGCTGGCACTAGTCCTAATAATGTTTTCGTATGTGGATTAAGTCAAGGAGGTCTCTCTCTCTCGGAAAGTTTGTTTATTGCTATCAAATCCAGAGAACTGTTGACTTATACTTAAAAAAATCTTTATTTTGTAGGTGCTTTAACATTAGCAAGTGTTCTATTGTACCCAAAAACTCTAGGAGGAGGTGCCGTGTTTAGCGGATGGGTCCCCTTTAATTCTTCTATATTGGATCAACAAACTCCTGAAGCTAAAAAGGTAATTGTCTGATACTAACTTCTATAATTTTCTAAAACTTATTTTCGAAGTTTGAGTATGTTATTCTTTTCCTTAAGTTGGCTTCTGTGATGGACTCTTAAGTGTGTACAAATAATTCAGATTTTCTTATTACTCCCGCCATCCCAATTTAAGTGTCTTGCTTTCCCTTTTAGGTTGTCCCTAAAAGAGTGTATCTTTCTATCTAGTAACTTTTCCAATTCCAACATCTTTCATGACAAATCATTTTTAGTCCCCGAGGGCTATCTGTTGCATGATTCAAAACTCGGTGGATAATTTGTCTTCCACTCAATCATTCTCTACTTAAATTCCAAGCTTTCGTCTGTGGTAGGATTTGAATGATGACATGCCCCTTTTACTGCTTGATTTGTGTTTCTTGAATAGGGTTCATGCCTTATAGTATCTAACATCGAAACTCTTTCGAGCAGACCCCTATTCTATGGTCTCATGGTATGGCTGATCTAACCGTACTGTTTGAAGCCGGACAAGCAGGGCCGCCTTTCCTGGAACGAGCTGGCATGACTTGTGAATTCAAGGTAATCACTCATTTCTCTTAGATCGTTTATCTTTTGGTTCATTTTTTCATGAACTTATCGCCAATAACCCATTATTGTCTACCATATCCGTCAGGCTTACCCTCATCTTGGTCATACGATAAACAATGAGGAGTTAAAGTACTTGGAATCGTGGATCAAGACTCGTCTTCAGAGCAATTCTTGAAGATCCACTCGATACTCAGAATCAAAATTCACACCATCAATGATCAAACTAGTCCTGGATTCTCAAAAGCTGTTGCTTAAATGTTTGTGTGGTGAGCTTGCTTTGTATTACTACAAATTTGTATTTAAAGAGAGTTGGTTTAATGTACTTTCTTGACTCAATTAACCATTGTAGTAGTTATGAAATATTGGACAAATGGTTGAAATGCTGTGAAATTTTTCCAATAAATAAAAGTTGTTGGATTATAGTTGAGATTTATGAGTTTTAACTTCTATCCATCGGTAAAGTTGCCGCTATGTGACCAGGAGGTCATAGGTTCAAGCCTCGAAAATAGCCTCTGACAGAAATGTAAGGTAAGGCTGTGTACAATAGACCCTTGTGGTCGGGTCTTCTCTGAACTTTATGCATAACAAGAGCTTTAGTACATCGGACTTGCCCTTACCCTTTTTAACTTCTATCTGTCGATAGCATGGTACACTAAGCATCTTGCATTTATGACTTGATGAAGGGCTGCATCCTTAAAGGTGTGTGACATAGGCAGTTTATTTTGATTCAAGCTGATTCCATGGCTCGAACTTTGTGACATATAACCTAAAAAACATATCAAATAATAGAAGAAATAATATATGCCATTCAAGAAAAAGAAATAGTTACAATACCAAAAATGTGATAATAAAAGTGTTGTCCCTTCGAGGACCTCTGATAAAATTTAAACGATACAGAGAAAATTAGCAGGAAGTGTGATAATAAAAGTGTAAAAATTTAAACGATACCAAAAATGTGATAATAAAAGTGTTGTCCCTTTGAGAAATGGTCCAACTTTTATGATAATTAAAGTGTAAAAAACAATGGATAGTAATAATAGCATAAATAAAAGAGAAATTATACAGAAAATAAATATATAGAAGTCAAATATGTGTCAGACTATATTTTGAAAAATTATTTATAAACCAATAAAGCTTTTAATTACCATAATTACTAATTATGACCTATGATTGTATGTGAAAAAATAGTGGATTTGGCACCGAACATGAAAAATAGATAATCATTGCTTCACTATTGAGTAAATTTGTATGGATAGTATATCTCACCTTTGAATTAAAGATTTCGTGTTTCGGTATATGAATAAAAAGCGTTAAATATTATTTGTGAAATATTCTATTTATTATAAAAAAATTTGAAGATAATTCATGATTTAAGTATTAAATATACATTATGAAAAATATATACAGATATAAGTCATGAATGTTTTGGAAATAGTTTCTTTATCTTACAAAGGAGAGATAAAATACGTATAATCGCTTCTTCTCCCCAAACTCTATTTGTACTTATTAAATGAATATTCAATCCAAATGATTTTTTATTAATTTTTCATTAAATACATTATATATCCTAAGCTAGCAATTTGTTAAAGATTCATACATCAAATATCTATTCGATCATAATATTGAATCAATTTTTAAAATTTTCAAACTTTTACTTATATTATTTGTACATTCAAACACACTTTAAGTATCAACAATTATAATTTTAAAGATATAAATTTTTAAATTTCAACTTCAAAATTTATATGGGAAGCTAAAATTTGATGTAACATGCTACAAGATTTATGTTTTTTTTCCTTCTAAACTTTAGGTCCTAGATATTTTTGTAATAAATGTATCCCTTCATTGGCAAGTGAGAGAAAAAGAGAAAGGGAAATTCTTTGCAAATAGGAAATTTGATCATTAGATTCTGTAACAAGTAGGGTCCAATCCCAACTATGGACCAATAAAAATAACCAATCAAAATTCTTTAAAATTGATGCCATAAACTCTTAAAATACACTCTCCCACAGGTGAAGATTTCTGGTCCCCCCCCCCAACCCCGCCGAAAAAAACCCCAAGCAACAAAAAGGGCACTACCTCTTCTTTTTTTTTTTTTTGCCATTCGGTACGTGGTCATTATCTGATGCTTATGTTAGAATTTGACTATTGCAAATTCGTATCGTGTAGAGCTCATCAGAAAAAACTTTCTCTATTAAGAATTTTCATATTCACATTATGTGAAGCTTATTCAGAATAAGTGCTCCCTATTAAAAATTTTTCTATATTCAAAACTTAAACGCAAAATCTCGTTTTGTTTTATAGTGAAACATTACCTATTATTATGTCTTACAATCTCAAATAAGTAGCTATATTGTTCATATAATATGTTGTTCTCTTCATTTTAATTTAAATAGGTGAAAAATTTAATAAAATATAATATATTTTTAAAAATATATGATCTAAAATGTAAAATACATGTATTAAAAGTACGTCGTGTAAAAATCATAAAATTGTTAAATTAGAAAAAAGAAATTTTCTTCCTAGAGCAATTATTTTTTTATGTTAATTTGTGAATTATAAATATGAGCAAATATAATGATCATAATAAAGTTTCTTAGCTAAAGTTTATTTAATTACATGCTATAACTATCTTTTCATTTACTATGCTATTTATCGCTTGTATATCTCGATGTTTTTCTATACAAATTAATGTATACAAGTAGGAACCCAACACAAATCGAGCTAGTAG
>DF357712.1:101658-134063 GCA_000787875.1 Solanum virginianum | reverse complement strand
CTTTAATAGGAAGCGATTTATTTTTTAAAATGAAATTTTTCAATACCAAATTACTATATTAAGAGTTTAAAACTCTCAAAAAATTTAAAGCTAAGTCAAACAATGAATTAATATTGTTTAACAAATGTTTAAATAGAAAAGCATAAGTTCTAAATTGATCATGTTAAAAAGCTAAAAATCATATACTCGTATTTATTCCCTACTTTATTTTATGTACTTTCTTTTTATTTTTTCAATTATAAATATGAAATTTTGTATATATAATTCATCACCAAGTTTTTATTGGCTTATTTGAAGATTAATTGTGTTTCATGTTTCTCTTCGTGTGTATGTGTCTCAAGCTATGAATAAAGACAATAAATGAATTTTATTTTTAATTAGAAAATTCAAGTTTAAATTATGAGATAATTTTTATAAAGAACACTTTATTTTTCTTTCTAGGTAGAACTTTTTGATTTAAATTCGAATTAATTAATGGAGCTTAAAAGTAAATACTGAACATTAAATTAGAAAATAAAAATCTTCTTTACTTAAAAAAATATTGACTTGGTAAAAGCATGGTCAACTAACATTTTGGGATTTTAGTCGGAATGAATTGCTCTTCTTTAATCAGAAATCTCGAGTTGGACTTTGAAGTTTTTGGAATGAAGATGAAGAGCGTTTTTTTCTAGTGAATCTTATGCAATGTAAATTTAAATTATTTGAATTTTAAATATAAGTATCGAACGCTGAATGAAAAAAAAAAAAAGAAAGAGAAAACATATTGTTTGCCACCTTTGAATTCATGGTGATTATGCTTGTTAGCTTTTACACAAAATCTGCCTGACGAAATTGACTAATTTTTAATATTATTATTATTTCGGAATTCCAAAAGAAATCTAGAATATAGTTTTATAATATTAAACATATAATAAGTTTATTATTAATCTAAAAAATTAAACTTATAAAATTTAAAATCAGAATTTATCTATGATAATATCATCATTATTTAGACTACTAAAGTATAATTAAGGATAGAAAAAATTCAAAAAAATAAAACCTTCAATGTGCGTAAACAAATTATCTAGCCGCATCTTATTAAAAAATAAAAAACTCTTATGAATAATTATAAATAAGGAAGGCTAGACTTTATTTTATCGATTCTAATAAAGTAACAAGCTTCTAGTCATTAACAAATAATATGAAGAAAATATTCGATGCGTTTTATGATTACAAGAATAGAATAAAATATGATAGTAAAAGTCATTAATGGGAGTCTATAGATATAATTAGTCAATAATTAAAAAAAAAAAGTCATGAACAAGCAAGTGTGAGAATTTACTAGAAATTAAATTAGATTCAACTTATTGTTCAACAATTTTTACTATTAAAAATATGTATTTCTATTGAGAACTTATTGAAGACGTAAACCTAAATAATTTTAAAAAAATGATAAATAGTTAAACATTGTCTAGTTTTTTTAATTAGCAATGCTATTGTTTTTCCATCATCTTATTCTTCCTTTTTACTATTATTTTTTTCATCAATTATCGTATTATTTCATCATTATTACTGAACTTTTTGTTTTTTTCATCAAGATAGAAATAAGATTGTATGTGCACCCGTTTATGAAATATATACGACTGAAAAGGATATGAAACATTAATTAGTAAAACTCAATTTAATTAATTAATAGTACCATTATTTTGATTTAACATAAGCCAAGCTTCAATTATACAATAAAAGATCATTTTTTGGTATTTAAATAGTCTGAAAAGAGTCTATCTAACCACTCAACAACTTTTATAGCAACTGAAAGAGTCCACTAAACTCTTTAAAAAAGCACTTACACCTACAAAATTGTACCACGATATATTTTAACGATACAATATAATAAAATTTAAATAATAATTAAAACAAATAAGTTGAAGTGAGTTGAACATTAAGTATTTATTGGAGCTTGGTTTAATTTAAAATAATTTACTACCATTAATAACTTCTAATGCTTTTACTTTCATTTTTTATGATGCTGGTCTAAGTTTAATTTAAAATGGGATGATTTCATATAATTGATTCCGACTTATTGAAAGTAAATCAAAATTTTCTATATTTTACATTTTCTTTAATATAGATCTGGGATTGCATTTATATGAAATTATATAATTAATGAAAGTTCATATAACCAATCTCTACTTGCTTCGGATTGACGTATAGTTGTTATAGCACTATTCAAGATGTAGTTGGCACACCTAAAATAAAATAAGCCAATCTCAAATACACAACAAAATAATTTTATGATATTTTTGTAGTACAAGATGCCAATAATATCCCTTCCATTCACTTTTACTTGTTAATATTTCAATAATCGAGGTAAAATTATATTAAGTTTGATCAATATTTTTAAGGTATATTTTTTCGTCATATTAATATGAGAAAGATTGCAACTTCTAACATTTTTCGTATAGTTTTCAACCATCTAAATTTTATATTCAAAATATTAAATTTAGCTACTTCAATTTAATCTTTGAAATTTAGTCAAATTTATCTTGAAAAGCGAAACAGTGACGAGTAAAAGTGAACAGAGATAATATAATCCTATTAGTATAGTATTCAATCTGGGGCAGATCTAGAAAGTCAATTACAAGTTTATATGAACTCAATACGTTGTACACAGGGTCTATTAGAAACAAAGGTAGGAGTATGGTCTGAATACATCCCATCCTCCTCAAATTCGAAATTATACTAAATATGTTATTGTATAAGGTCGTTATAGGAACTTTAAATTCTGAATTCGCCTAGTGATTCAACAACTCAACAAGAAGATAATTAAATGCCACCAGCAGACCATGCACAATAATGTTAAACATCCTACAACATATTTGATAACTACACATTAACATATATACAAGTTGTAATTTACTAAACCTATTGGAGAACCAAAAGGTTTTGATGATCAAATACAACTTACAATTATTTGTTTGGTGAGAAAGAGTCAGACATGTATAATTACAGATGAACTCATGGATACACAACCTTTCAATCTTTCAAGAATCGCGTTCCGACTGACTAGTCCTGAATGGAGAGTCAGCGGAAGGCCTTCCTTGATGCATTCGTCGTATTTCTCTAGAGCAGAAACGATGTCTGTGAAGTCTGGCCTCTTAGAGGGGTTCGCTGCCCAGCAACGTTTTATGAGGTGTGCAAGTGCTGGTTGACAACTGGCTGGTAAAGGTGGTCGTTCGTTCTGCAAAATAGTGAAAAAACGATATGAAACGGATAAATGTACGAATAAAAATGAGAAAAATGGTTCAGTAGATCTGTTAGCTCTTTCAGGCACCAGACAAGTTAGCTCTATAAATGTGTAGACGTCCAGTGGCGGAGCTATATAGAGTTATAGATCGAACAGTGTTCAGCTGAACACCCTTCGTTATAGACTGCATATATAGGTCAAACATCACTTTATAAACATACATATTAAATCTTGAATACCAAGAGTAGTGTTGTAGTAGTCAGGGGCGGAGGTAGAGCGTTAGTTAGAGGATCGGCAGAACTTGTTAGTTTCAGCCAAAATCCTGTATATGTGTTAAGAAATTCACTTAATATATAGACAATAGTTTCTCCAGGGTTCATCTTTGAGTGTAGGATCATTGAAACATTAAAACCTCTATGAACCATTTCATCGATGCTTATGCGCCTCTAAGGACACAAACCATCAAATTAAATAGTGAAAGGAAACTATTGCTAGGTATCCAGGTTCTCGAGTTCTATTCTGAACAAGTTACCTCTTGTATCATGCAGGTTCTCGAGTTCTATTCTGAACAAGTGACCTCTTGTGTCATGCAGGTTCTCGAGTTCTATTCTGAACAAGTTCCCTCTTGTGTCATGCAGGTTCTCGAGTTCTATTCTGAACAAGTTACCTCTTGTGTCATGGAGCATAGAACATTTTGATGATTAAACGATGCATTTGTAATGATGTTGTGTTCAAACATATGTATTCCAACATCATATACATCAAGAACAACGAGGAATAATCAGAAAAGGAGCATTCCTAACCTATGTTGCTCGGATTCTTCAAAAGAATGCACTATTTTTGGAGGACCCAACATACAACAAGTGACATTTTTTGAAGAGTCCGAGCAACAAGGTTTCAAACTTTTCAAATATATCAGTAGCCACTAATAAGTTACTCAAGGGAAAACAAAAATATGTGCAGTAAGTCTAAAACCAAAGTCAACTAGAAATCAGTAATTAGAGAATCGGCTTAGAACCTAACCTTCTCAGCAACAGCAAAAGCGGCTTGCACGGGTGTCATTCCTTGAAATGGTAAGAGAGCTGTTGTGAGCTCCCAGAGCACTATTCCAAAACTGTAGACGTCAACTTTTCGAGTATAAGGTTTTTCCTTAATCATCTCTGGTGCCATCCAACGATAAGTTCCCATATTTCCTTTGGCTTCCCGACACTGTGTTTCAAGACATGATGTCCCAAAATCTGCAACCTTGACACGCATTTCATCATTCAGAAGTAAATTACTTGATTTGAGGTCTCTATGGATCACCCCTTGTGAATGAAGATACATCATCCCTCGTGATATATCGAGAGCTAACCTCAGAATAGTTTCTACGGAAAGTGAATAAGGCTCTTTCTTGTTGAGATACATCCTCAAAGTTCCTTGTGACATGTACTCCATAATGATACAGTATACAGGAGGCTTTTTACAAGCAGCAATGAACTGCAGATAAAGAAGATATATTGTAAGAAAAGTTTATCATTTCGCAGTAGATTATGCATCAACGGAAGCTGCACAAATTTATGGAATCCAAATTGATAGTCTCATTCACAGAAACAAAAATTTGGACCTAGCTTCCTCCATCCCTCGGGACCAATGAGGGATAGTACAGGAATATTCACATGTTGGCCATCGACTACTCCGTTCTGCCTGAATCTAGGCCCCAACTCACCCTCCATGGACAGCATATTAATTTGGACAACTGGACATAAAAGAGGGAAAATGCATTTGAAAAAATCTTCCTAGAGGCAGAACGCGGGGAACTTCACCGGAGCAGAACAAGGTCTAAGACCTATTATATTTCTGTCTTTTCAAACATACAACTACAAAAAGAACAAGTAAACATGAGAACACCTTTTTTCCATCTGCCTAAGTCTTGGTGAGAAGAATTACATAAGCATCTATGCTACCAAGAGAAAACAAGAATCCTATAGATGGTGGCGGAGCCAAGAATTTCAACATGGGGATTCAAAAGTTTCAATCTTCCAACCAAAAGTTAGTAAAGAGGATTCAAAACTTTGTATATATACCAAAAAAATATCTTTTCTCTATCTGCACTTTACTCCCCATCCCAACTTATGTGACGCTATTCGCTTATTGAGAATGAATTTGACTAATCTTCAAAACTTGGATTAGATCAACGGAATATATTCAGAAACTAAACGGAAAGCACTACAAGTTGCAATACACAACATCACTCCTTATCAAGAGTTCGGACCAACTGATATGTTTCTGTAAATAATTGAAATTCAATTTCTTGATCTGTATCTGCAATTTTAGATATGATGAATAGATACATTTTAAAATATGTCAGGTCAACCTTTCAGCCCCAGTGGTTTGGCCTTGGGACTTTCATGTTGGAAGTTTCAAGTTCGAAACTCCTTGCCAGCGAAAGCAAAGGGTTTGTTTTCTGGGTTGAGCTCGTCCCACAGGGCTTGCCTAGTGTGGGTTACCTCTCCTATGTGGTTTGTGAGCTATTGCAAGGGTAGTGGCTGTGAATTCCCCTTGTCATAGAAAAAATGTCAGGTCAAAGTTAACATAGTTTGAATCTTGAGAAAGCAAAAACTGTCGCATAAATTGAAACGGAGGATGTACGACTTCCTAACGAAGGGGATTCAGTCATAACCCTTTCACTATAAGATAGTCGTGCATGCACAAGACGGTCAGGACGCCACCCTTGTGCAATAAAGACACATCCAAATAAACATGATATACAACAAAAAGACCAACTAACTATCATTAACAAGTAAGCATGATAAATAACATAAAAAGATCATACAAGGCATCATTCTGTAATGTAAAAGGAACTGCAACCTGCACTATATTAGGATGATATAAACGCGAAAGCAGACGAACTTCAGACTTGAATTGTTGTTCAAGCTTAGCTCTAGTTTCCTCCTTATGAGTTGGAATCCTCACCATTTTCACAGCAACTGCTCTTTGCTTATAAATTCCTCTATAAATCCTGCTATGTGCACCAGAAGCAAACTTATTACCTATAAACAACTGAGACAAATCAGCTGTCCATTCTTCTTGATCCTCTTTACAAACTTCCCAACTTTCAACATTATCAGATTCTAATATCATTGACCATGAGTCTAAACTATCAAATCTTTTCTTATCCATTGTCTGTGTCTCCATATAAGATGAAGAAGGCATTTCAAATGGTTTACTCTTAGACCTTCTCAGCCTAAAAGGATTAAAACAAGTAGCCATGGAAAAAAAGTTTATTTTTTGGTGAAAAAACACAACCCCTTGAAGTATCAAAACTCAAAACACACTTTCAGAAGGTGATTTTTCTTCTGAATGTGTGATTTGATTTCAAGAAATGCATGAACTGATTCAGAAACATGAGTTCTACAGGGTAAGCTTAACTTCATGAATCTATCAAACAAGAACCAAAGACAAAGACAACCATTAAGCCATACACCAAGAAAGTGAACTTTCCAAAA
Organism: Solanum virginianum; assembly: GCA_000787875.1. Lineage (NCBI taxonomy): Eukaryota > Viridiplantae > Streptophyta > Magnoliopsida > Solanales > Solanaceae > Solanum > Solanum virginianum. The sequence goes on along the minus strand of DF357712.1, from coordinate 127,349 downwards.
AATATTACAAGAAACAGCTATGGTAAAGGAATGAATGGTGAAGAAAAGGCAACGGGGGTTTCATTATGACAGAAACTGAAACATGAATAGCCATAAAAATGGAGTCTTTCTTCTAAATGGGGTTTCAAGATGACAAAAGCTGAGATCAATAGTCATAAAAATGGAGTCTTTTTTACTAAAACTTACAAACTAAGGCAAAAGGGGTTTCATGGTGACAAAAGCTGAAACATGAATAGCCATAAAAATGGAGTCTTTCTTACTAAATGGGGTTTCAAGGTGACAAAAGCTGAGATCAACAGTCATAAAAATGGAGTCTTTTTTTACTAAAACTTACAAACTAAGGCAAAGGGTGTTTCATGGTGACAAAAACAGTGATCAATAGTCATAAAAATGGGATCTTTTTTAACTAGAAGTTACAATAAAACAGCTATGGAAAAGGAATGGGAAGATAAAAGGGGTTTCAAGATGACAAAAACTGAAGGAAGTATAGCCATAAAAATGGAGTCTTTTTTGAAGAAGTAGTCTGTGAGAGTGGCAAGACTCTTTTGGAATAGTCATTTTGGGAAAAGTGAGGAGTTTTGGCAGAGAAAGATGAATGTCAAAGCAGTGATTTTCAGGGAAGTCTCGTGAATTCTTGGTTCAAAGACCAAACTAAAGCTTTTTAAGACTTTGACAGAGAGAAAGAAAAGGGAAAGAGCCACATTGTCAAGGGCCACAAAATTTTAGAAACTTATAAAAGCATCATTACAACTTCTATTTTGGGATAGACAAGTGAGGTTTGCTTTGTTGGTTAAGCATTTTCACTATTAATATAGATTAAGAGTTTTTGAATTGCCAAGTTTTTGCTTTTCTCTTAGCTAGTAAACCTTCAATTTTATTTTGTTACTCCTAAGCATGTATGGGTAATTTTTTTTATGTAAATATAAATAGATATTGGAATCCCTTTAGCATTATAAACATTAAATGATTCATTTCATTTTGTCATATAGAGTGTTTCATCTTTTATTTTCTTTATTTTTGTGTTTGGTATTTGATATCGGTATTAAAGCTTCACTTTGCCTAAGGCCTAACAAGGGAGAAGCGCTTCATTCTAGGATCTTTTACTTAAGGTCCGAACTTAAATTTTTTGTTTAAAAGGTGATGAATCCTATTCACCCTACCTTAATCTTTAATGATATTTTTTTTAAAAAAATTTACCACCACACATTCATTTTCTTTTTAATCTTTAATGGTATTTAAAAAAATATTGCCACCACATATTCATTATCTTTTTAATTTTCACATCGAACTGTCTCACGTTGTTTTAAACTCTGGAGAACATCTAATCCCTTGGAATAAAAAGATATTTCGATTATATAATATCTCTTCAACAAGTTTAGTAATGAATATTATGATACTATTATTCCATAAACAGAAGAAGTTGTGATTATATTCATTCAATTACCGTATAGTTTCTATATTAAAGACTACTATAGGCCATCCATTATGATGTTCAATAGTGTCAACCCATTGGATATTTTGTTCAATATTTGACTTTCAATAACATAAGCCATCACCAAGTTAATTACATTAATAGATATGATAAATAGATTAGTAAAAGGTACAACAATGCAATTTTTTAATGTGAAATATCTTGAATTATGTCTTCTTCAATAGAGTTGCTTTCTATTGCAATTTCGTTTTGTATATGTTTTTATTAATAAGAAAATCATATTTTGATTTTTTTTTAAAAAAAACTATCTAGCCCATGCCTTTCACTTAAAGTGGTTATGTAAGGTCCTTTTCATGTGTGGATAGTCCATGAATAATTTAATTGGGCTTGGAAGTGAATATAGGCCCATATACTACAAGCTCTTAATGTAATCTGGGCTAGAAGGAGACCCAATTAAATTCCAACAGACCGGTTCGATTAATTAAAGTAGGGCAGAGTGCACAAATAGTCGATTTTGAGATCCTTATTTAAGGCATAACCGAAGTTCATAAACCTTTGCAGTTTGAAAAACTTCACATATACACGATTGAAGTTGATAAGTTTTGTTCTTTAGAATAATTTAAAAAAAACACGACTGAAGTTGAAAAGAGATCGTCTATGAAGTTACAAACTTCATGCAAAGGCGACTGAAGTTTGGCCTAATTAAACTTCAAACATATATATGTAAAGTTGTAGTTATCTAAATTCGATATATATGATTGAACTTACAATATTTATGCATGAAACATCAGATATATATGGCTAAACCTTAGGCACTTGTGACAAAATTTATATCTGATTGTATCAATCACGAGAATTATGCTATTATTCTTTGATTGTATTTTTTCCACTACAATAAACACCACTAAAAAAAAGAATATTATAGCTTACGATCATGGTACATTCGATATTTTCATTTCCCACTTAGCTTTTATGTTATTGGATCAATATGAATTTCCATTCACTCAATTTTAAAAAAAAAAATAAAAGCACAATAAAAATTTAAAAAGAAATACTAATAATTTAGTATTACTAATCATTAATATCAATTATTCTTTTGTTTTGAAAACCAAACACAAGGTACAATTAATTAATATCTCATGTCTAGTTTTAATTATGGTTTCCCCATAAGTTGGTCATGTCCTTGACATCATTAATTGAAGCATATTATTAGCTCAACGTTGTTTTCCTACAATTAATTTAGTGATAATGAGGGCTTAGTTTTAGAAAAATAAAATTCCAATATACAAATTTACTTATAAAGACAATATTTTGACCGTTGATCTTAGGTTCAAATTTAATAATTTTGGTCATATTTATCTAACTTAATGATATGGTAAGTTAATGGTGGATTTTGTATATGAATTTAACAAGATCAATTTTAAGATTTTCAGCTATTGAATTTGTTGTATTTTAAAATTATAAATTTGAATCTAATCTTATATCATAGTTTGCATAAAATATTAAATTAAGAATAATCAATTGCCAAAGCTTATTACACATGAGAATCAAATTGGTGTTTTATATTAATTAGTTAACTTAAGAAAGCAAAAGAAAATACTTTACTTGTTGGACATAAGATTTGAAAGTGATTGAAATAACTTAAATTGGAATTAAAAGTCTTGAGTTCATTCTTTAACTTTAGCAAATTGTTTCGTATTCACTTGCAATTACAAATCACTTCAACATTTTAATTGTATAGCATTATAATTTATAAATTTTACGTGTCAAAATACTTTAAGAAAAATATCAATAAATTGTATTATTTTGTTGATCACAACTTTATATCATAACAAAGGAATTTCTACATTACTTAATTAATCAATTCAAAGTTTGACAAGTTGAGAAACTTTAATTTCAAACTAAGATATCATTAATCCATCTGCTTTTATTTAAATCTAATAATTTTAAATGACAGCATTATATTAAATAACCGATTAAGACAAAATTAATATTTTTTTTCAAGTACTATTATTAGTATACAAATTGTGCCTTTTTAATTTTTTTTTCAAACAGTCTATTTATTTAATAGTAAATTAGGACCTACACGTGGCAATTGCTAATTGCTACCGACACAAAAAATAAATAGAGAAACAATTATAAGGACATGAAAAATATATAATAAAAAATTATTGCATAAAAAGTTAAATCAATTAATACCAAACAAAAAAACAAAAATTTATGGTCTATACTGACAAACTTCCAACCTAAAAATTATTTTATAAAGGAAATAAAATAATATAATATAAAATAAATAAATGAAAAATAAGTATGTTTAGCAACCTCCTAGATTGGAAAAAGACAGCACATGTTGTTCTGCAATTTTTAGACAGGGACACACATGTCAATATCATTAATCACATGTCCATTTTTGTATTTTTAATCCTTTATTTAATTGCTTAGCAATTAATTAAATTAGTAATTATAAGTACAATGTAAAGCATGCATGCACGAGGTGAGTATACCATATTTAGTTTAATTATTGTTTAATCATTTCTAATCATATGTACTATTTTGATTAATTGTATCAAAAGAAATTCCATTCATTGAGATAAAGTAAAGTTGATCAACTTTTTTACTTTTATAAGTATCCTTCTTTTTTCATTTTAATCGGTTGATATTTAACGTTATTTTGATCATATTAACTTAAATTAGATACTTAAAAAAAAGTCTGAATAATCTTAATTTTTTTTGTGCAAAAAATTTTAAATTTGACACGTGCAGTTTAAGGAAGAAGATCCTCGTCATTTCACCCTATTTATCACTTCATTCTTAACTATCCAACGTCCACTATGAACGTGATAACTAATACATCAAAGAAGCTTTTATTTGATTCTTTTAATGCTCTATTTTTTTATATTAATTGTTAAATAACGATCTAAACTGTTTCATATTATTTGAAACTCAATTCACGTATTAATATAACACGTGAATGATCCAAACCTTACTCACAAAGAGGCGACTTTGTGATGTCAAACTCTTCGATTATGTGATCAACGTGTTATTTTTCAAGAGTAACTTTTATCAATTGAGCATCCTCTAGAGATAAATATTTTAAAACACTTTAAAAAAATAAATGTAAATTGTGATTATGATGTCCTTTTTTGTCTTTTCACAACCCTCCCTACCCACTCTTCATTCATCATTTCATTTTTCTTCACTCTCAAAAGCTTACACTCACTTTCTGCAACTTTCACTTTTGGATTCTCAATTCTCTACAGAGGTAGAGGAAAAAATGGGTTTTCGAACCGGCTCGCACCAGCTGAGCAACGGGTTAGTCGTCTCGGGCCCACCCGAACAGCACAAGGAACGACCCACACTTGCATCTCGTTCCGTTCCGTACACCGGCGGCGACGTCAAGAAGTCCGGCGAGCTTGGGAAAATGTATGGTATCGATATCTCAAGTGGGGACCACCACCCTGCCCCACCAATTCTGAAAAAGCCATCTTCAAGAGCTTCATCATCTTCGCAGCATAACAGTGGATCCGTCAGATCCGGGCCGAATTCGGGTCAAATGGGTCACAAATCCTCCAATTCCGGACCATTTCCCAGGAAGTCCTCTTCCTCCGGTTCCGGTCCAATCCAGCCAACGGGTCTCATTATCTCCGGTCCGTTGAGCTCCAGCGCCGGTCGGAGGTCCGGCCAGCTTGAACCGGCAGTGTCGTTCAAGAAAATAGTCTACGGCTCCTCTGTGACTAGCTTGAGTGGTGATATAAAGATGGGGTTCAGGGTTTCAAGAGTGGCAATGTGGGTGTTATTCGTGGTGCTGTTGATGGCTTTAATGGCGGGTGCTTTTGTTATGGCAACTGTGAAACAATCGGTGATCTTGATTGCTGTTGGAGGAGTTGTAGCTCCAATTTTGTTGATCTTACTGTGGAATTATGCCTATAAAGAGAGAGGCTTGGTGGGGGTTCTAAAAAGATTTCCTGATGCTGAGCTTAGAGGTGCTGTTAATGGACAGTTTGTGAAGGTTACTGGGGTAATTACATACTCATATGTTAATTTCTGTTTCTGATTTGTATGCTTGTTAAATTTGGTTTGGTGATGTTGAAATGTGTAAAATCTTTATTAAATATAGTAATGGTTTTGTCATTAGGTGGTGGTTATGGTTGATTAGTAGAGAGAGATGTTTTGGATGATAGTTTTAAGATTGTCATTTACCATATTGTCCTTGTGGAATCTTTGCTAAGCTTTGATTAGAGTTGGAGAAGTTTTTTCATATTGATTTTGCCGGGAGGCGCCTAAATTATGCTTAAGGAAGGACTAAAGCACATAGCTTTATCTGGCTTCTTAAGATTGTCGTTTACCATATTGTCGTTGTTGGTGACGAGAACCATGTGTTGTGGAATGACTTTGGTTGTTCTTGTGGGGTCTTTGTTAAGCTTTTTTGAGTTGGTGGAGAATTTTCCATGAAGTCATCTAAGTTATGCTTAGTGAAGGGTTAAAAGTACATAGCTTTATCTGGTGTATTAGTCTTGCAAAGCGTTGGCTGCTGAGTACTGGTTCGAACTTATTCAATTCTTAGTGTGGAAGAGTTGTTTTTAGCAAGTGTGAGGATGGGATTGCGTAATGTGGTAGGAAATGAGAGTAAATCGTTATGTGTTCTTATCCGCGAGTTAGAAGGTGAGAAGAGGGAAGGAAAAAATGATATGATAAGTGGATATGTACGGACTGCTGATGTGTATATGCATATACTTCCTATGCACTTTTAATACACTGATTTCTATACAGACGATATTTGAAGATATATGCCGAACATGAATAAGAGGGTTAGAACTACCTTTCTGATATCTTGTATTCTTTCTGATATCTTGTATTCTTTCTGATATCTTGTATTCTTATCTTCTTATAAGTTTATTTGTGCCGCCCTTCCTTTTCATTTGATACTAGAAAATAATTACTGGTTTTTCCCGGCCTTCCTTTAATTGTATGTATCGTATAGGTTCTAATTATCTCTGAGTATCGTTATCCAGAAAAAATATTTGTTATTTTCCTTTACTCCTCCATTGGGATTCCTGTCGTACCTAAAACAGGGAGAACTTACACTTCTTTGTTTCTTGCTTCCCCCCTACTACCTCTCTAGCCAGATGCACTCTTTAGACGTCCAGCGATGGTCTTAGAAGTAAATTTTTCTCATTTTCTGCATATCTGGCTGTTCTGATCTAAATACGTTATGTTTACAAATCATCGTTCTAGATAATGTCGTGGGTACTTCAGATGTCTTTCCAACTTGGTGTATCATATTCGGAAAGAAAATTACTAGAAATAATCTTCACTGTTATAATATCATTTATAGAAAGATTCTCATAATTATTGTTAAAAAACGTCATCTTGCAAATCTCAAGATTTGCCGAAGGTAGGAGCCAATCTAACAAGACTGACAATAGGAACCTAGGTTGTCTGGACTCTTCAGAAGTGTTAGCGGGTGCTTGTCGGATTTGCCAAAAATAGTGTATTTTCGGAGAACCCGACAAGGGTACGACATTGAAAGTGAAGAGTCCGCGCAACTTAGAGAGGAACTAACTATAATATTTAAGTGAAATCCAAGTAGGTGTTGATACTTATTCTGGAGCTTCTTTGTTTCAATTATGACCAATTGTAGGTTGTCACCTGCGGCAGTATCCCTCTTGAAACTTCTTTTCAGCGGATACCAAGATGTGTATATGCTTCTACAGAATTGCACGAATATAAAGGTTTTGGTGGAAAATCTGCATATCCTGGACACTGTTGCTTTTCATGGGGATGCAGGCATTCGGAGGTTGGTTTGCATATCAACTATTTGAGTATTTCTTGATTTGATCCCAGCACTCAGCGTCAGTCGGTATCAGCTGTCTCTGAATGTTATTTCAAGTAGAATAATTATTATTACTCCTTATGTTTCATTTTATACGGTGTTGTTTGACTTGGTATGGAGTTGAAAAAAAGAAAGATTTTCGGAACTTGTGGTCTAAAATAAGTGATAAATGTTTGTGTGGCTATAAATCATTTCATTAAGGGTGGTAAAATGGGCACTTTGAAGTTAGATTGATATTCATGCTGTTTGATATTCTTAAATTTAGTAACGAATTAACTTTAAAAATGTCCATTTTATCCTTAATGAAATTATTTATAGCTACGTAAATATCTATGACTTATTTTAGACCAAAAAAATTGCAAGGGAAGGAGTATGAAGCTTCAAGCTGAAATTTTGGAATTCAGGTCATATAAGGCGATGGACTATCTATCTTCAAGCTGGAGCAAACAAACTTCAGTTCTATTCAGAGTCAAAAAGACTTGTAACCAACATCATTTACCAACTTCGACTTAAGTTTTCAGACATTTCTAGACTTCTACTGGTCAGACTTTGCTAAAACCAATAGTTCTGTTACACTTTCTAATATACAAAAGAATGTACTATCAACTCCTAAGAGGTCATAACAAGTGATGACAATTGATATTTTGCCTCTTCCCCTCATCCCAGGATTATGTACCGGTCATGACTCGAAATGTTTTGTCTAATGAGAAACTGATTTATGTCTCTTGGTAACAGAACTATGTTGGTGATTTCTATATATCAGACTTCCAGACCGGATTAAGAGCGCTGGTTAAGGCAGGCCATGGAGCAAAGGTGGCGCCATTTGTAAAACCAGCAACAGTTGTTGATATAACAAAGGGTAACAGTGAGTTGTCTTCCAACTTCCTAAGATGGCTTGCTGATCGAAGCCTCTCAAGGGATGACCGTATAATGCAACTGAAAGAAGGGTAAGTTGAGTTTTTTCAGCGAAACTCATGACTTAGCTTCATGAGACTAAGGTTCTTGTTGATTTTGTCTTAAAAAACTTACAGTTACATCAAAGAAGGGAGCACTGTAAGTGTCTTGGGCATTGTACAGCGCCAAGATAGTGTGCTAATGATTGTTCCATCCCCTGAGCCTATTTCAACAGGCTGTCAATGGATCCGTTTTCTTCTTCCAACCTACGTAGAAGGTCTCATCTTGATCTGTGACGATCTTCAGGACACTGATGTAATTCCTGTATAGTACACATGCTACCAATTTTGATCCCTCCCACGAGTTATGTCATAGGAGTACACAACCGATGACAACAGTAGTCCAGTGAAGGTGTGCCTTTTTTCGTTCCTATGCAAATAATCAAGTGTATGTAAGATTGCATAGCAGAACAGAAACAGGCAAAACTCTGTCAGAAACAGGCAAAACTCTGTTCTCTTGATGTATGAAGTTGGTTGTTCCTATGTATTTAAATGGTGTTTTTTTTAAGCAGAGTTCCTAAAGGGAAGAGGAGAAAAAAATGGTCTTCCTCCTTTGAGCAGCTAAGCTTGTTGTGTATAATGTTATATTTCATATCTTGTTTGTTTTTAACTTGCTTTATATATACTTAAAATGTTATGTTTATATATATATATGAATTATTAATATGTCTCGGATGAATCCCCTCACTGTATGCTAGCTCAGCCCCTAGCCTTAAGTAGTCCATGTATACATTGTTCTATGAAATTGAAATTTGAAGAAAATGATTTTAGTGTAAAGAGCTCATTTACTAAATTATCACGAACGGTTTCATAAAATTTGAGCTTAAATAGAGTTGGCCGCGCATATTTTAGAGAATTTGATGATTAATACATACAAAAACGCGAGATAATCTTGAAATTTCAGAAATTGAGGCTTGTCCTTGGAAAATAAAAAGTATCATTTACTAGATTGTCACGGATGAATTTGAAAAATTTAAACTCAAACAGAATCAATCACATTTTAGAAAACAATGAGTGTCATTAATAGGTCATCACTAATGGACCATAAAGTTTAAGTTCAAACAAATAGAGTCGGTCATACAATACACGCGAAAAAGCGATATAAACCTGAATCCCTATTTCATGATGCATAAATCTCAAAACAACGACATCTATTCCTAGAAAACAATGAATATCATTTACTAGATCATCACCAAAAAAAATTAAGCTCAAACAGAATTAGTCACACATATTCTAAAAAAATTATAGACTAATACACATGAAAAGTTGAGATAATCCAAAATTCCTATTTTGTAACCTATACGCTTAAATATTTTTTTTAAAAAAAGCAAGGTCTATTTGATGCAATAGTACAATGTTAATGACGAAAAACATGCAAACATCCAACTATTTTATTAATCAAAATAATACGATATATTATAAAACGATGCTTAGAATAAACAAACACTAACAAACTACTATATAGTTCTCTGACAATTCTTAGAAACCGCGCGAAATGGCTGTTGTACGGAATAACAGAATCAAGATTCCCTTCACTCCCCCTATGAAGTGTGAACTTTTAAGCTTTTTTTTCATATTAAAAAAATCAGTTTTTTTCATACAATTTTTCAAGATTCATTGAAGGGGCTATAGATAAGTGAAAAATTTGTAATGGGTAATCGAAAAATTGATCATTTCTTGATTCTGTATATTTTTGGAATTGCATTTATGGGTATGTTGTTGAGGTGTTTTGGGAGTGTTGGAGTGAACTGGGGTACAATGGCAACTCACCAACTACCCCCAAATAGTGTTGTGAAGATGCTGACTGAGAATGGGTTTGATAAAGTGAAACTGTTTGAAGCAGATGAATTGATTTTGAATGCTTTGATTGGCACTGAAATTGAAGTAATGCTTGCAATTCCTAATAATATGTTGAAGGATTTGAGTTCTTATCCTTCATTTGCTGATTCTTGGGTTGAAGCTAATGTTTCTGCTTATGCTTATACTCATGGAGTCAAAATCAGGTTCAGTTTTAATCATTTCTTCGTAGTGCTTTCCTTTAGTCGAGAATCTATTGGAAATAGCCTTTCTACTTTAACAAGGTAGGTGTAAGGCTGTGTACAAACAACCCTCCTTAGACCCCACTTTGTGAAATTACACCGGATATATAGTTGTCGTTAATAGTCCTTGTAGATTGTTTTTGTTGCTGAGTTGATCTTGACAGTGTGTTTTGTATGACGGAAAATGTTTCTCAAGAACTATATTCTTGTGTTTGGTAAGCATGCAGAAAATGTTGTTCGAAAAGCATTTGTATATAATATAGAGAAACACTATGAGGGCGAGGTGTTTGAGGATGCGGAAGAGACAACTGAACTTGTTATCCTAGAGAACATTTTCCAGTTTTGTTTACCAAACACACCCTAAATGCAAAAACATATTACTTAGGATTCATCTAGCCGATTCCAACTTATTTGAGACTGAGGCGTAATTGTAGGACATAGGAGGATCAGGAAAATGAATGAGAACAAGGACAATTAGAATTGAATCCATATGTATTGTTATTAGAACATCTGCTGGTTTCTTCACTGTTTAAGTAATTTCATTTGCTATATCAATATATAGCATTTCTAAATAGCATTTCTCAAATGAATGTAGGTATGTGGCAGTGGGAAATGAACCATTTCTCCGAACGTACAACGGGACTTACCTGCAGGACATATTACCAGCTCTAAAAAATGTTCAAGAAGCCATCAACAAAGCTGGATTAGGGGCAAAGGTGAAAGCAACTATCCCTTTCAATGCAGACATATACTACTCCCCTGAGTCAAATCAGGTACCCTCAGCAGGAGATTTCAGGCCAGAAGTGCACGATTTAACCCTCCAGATTGTCCAATATCTGTATTCGAATGATGCCCCTTTTGTCGTTAACATCTATCCTTACCTCAGTCTCTATGGAAACATCTATTTTCCATTAGACTTTGCCTTCTTTGATGGCACAAACAAGCCTGTCAGAGATGGAGATAATGTTTACATGAACGTGTTGGATGCCAATTTCGATACTCTTGTATGGTCATTAAAGAAAGCTGGTTTCCCTGACATGAGAATCATAGTTGGAGAAGTAGGTTGGCCAACAGATGGAGATAAAAATGCTAATATCGAAAACGCTATGAGATTTAACCAAGGATTAATCAAACATTGTTTGAGTGGACAAGGAACGCCTGCTCGGAAGGGTAAGAAGATAGAGGTTTATTTATTCAGCCTGATTGATGAGGATGCTAAAAGCATTGCTCCAGGTAATTTTGAGAGGCACTGGGGAATGTTTGAATTCGACGGAAAGCCTAAATACGAGCTAGACTTATCCGGGAGGATGCAGAAGGATAAAGGGTTGGTTGCAGTAGAAGGTGTGAACTATATGCACAAAAGGTGGTGTATACTAAAACCAGAAAACGCCATAGCAGATGTAGATAATACAGAAGACTTACCAAAAAACATTGATTACGCATGCAGTCAATCCGATTGCACGGCTTTGGGCTATGGCTCATCCTGTAACCATCTTAGCGTGGAGCAGAATGCCTCCTATGCTTTTAACATGTACTATCAGCTCAATAATCAGAACAGTTGGGACTGTGATTTTGGTGGCCTTGCTGTGGTGACTGATGAGGATCCATCGGACGACAAATGCCGATTCCCTCTGATGATTGCTGTTGGTCACTCCCTAGAGATGCTGTTGCCCAAGAAGTTGCTGTATATCATACTCGTTGCTGTTCTTGTCTTGATGGATGATTAGTATCCTTGCTGCTCGTTCTCTCTTTTTTTTTCCCCCTAGAGGCAAGTCACTTTGAGAAAATACATCAGTTATTCAGTATGTTCAAGTAAGCCTCATTCTACATATTGATAACTATATGTTGCTCAAACTCTCCAAAAATGTTGCCGCACCCATATTGCATCATCCAAAAATTCACGACTTTTGAAGTACTGACACACTTGTCGATATATCTGTGGAAATAAGCCAGCAACAACACAAATGTAATACTTCATTAACTGCAAGGAGACAACGACATACCTAGTGTAATCTTACAAATATGAGGTCTGGGGAGGGTAAAGTATATGCAGACCTTACCACTATGTCGGAGGTAGAGAGGTTGTTTCCAGTAGACCCTAGCTCAAGGAAAATACAGACGAAAGCAATATAGAGAAAGAAATACGGTAATGGAGAAAGTCCTGGCAAAATACTATAAATAACCAAGCAAATCATCCTAGAAGTAGTCATAATAATAAGATAAAAAATAATAGAAGTGTTAAAAAAACCATAAATAATAACCAAACTCAAAGGACGATAAACTACAAGAGTAATACCATGATTCATACAACGGCTAATATTATAGCCGAATAAGTGAGACAACGCACCAATTACATAGGACCCTTTGTACTTTAGGCGTGTACTTTTAAACAATACCATCAGAAGAAAGATTCTTAACATCATAGTAATGTTGTCTTATGGAGAAGCGATAAGATTAAAAACGTCGGGGCAGGAACTAAAATGAAAATGCTAGAGTCTTGGATACATTCCACCGGCAACTACAAGAGTTTCTCCTGTTACATAAGCAGCATCGTCTGAGGCGAGAAAGGCAGTAGCTGCAGCCATGTCTTGTGTTGTTCCAAGTCTATTGAGTAATGTCTTAGCCTCAAGTTCTCTCCTCTGAAAAACAATAAGTATCCACTTAATAAGCTATCAACTCGCAATTAGATATTTTAACCAATGAGAGATAAGAGATCTAAAAGTAACACAAACTTACCAAAGTAGCATTCCCCGTGATGAACTTAGCGAAATGTGTGGGTACAAAACCAGGTGCGACACAGTTCACACGAGTATTGGGAGCCATTTCAGCCGCGAGAGCCTGAAATAGCACAAGAAGGTAGAACGCAACTAAAAAGAATTCGGGAATCTTGACCGTATGGCTTTTTCTGATGCCACTCTTTAAATTTTGTCCTCGTCAGCCTAGTGGACTAAATGTCGCCTTTGAAAGTAGTTGGACGAATTTTTGATTTTAGGAAACGGGACAGAATTTTTAAACAGTTCCCTTTTAAAAAGCCATTTGTGTCGTAACTTGGTATGCCAATAATGCAATGATAAGTACCTTGGTCAGTCCAAGAAGAGCTGTTTTTGTCACGCCATACATTCCCATGGCAGCGGGAGGTTTATAAGCAGCAATAGAGGAAATTAAAACAATGGAGGAACCCTTCTGAAGGTAAGGAGCTGCATCCTATAAGAGTGTAAAAGAGTAAAATATTATGCATACCAATAATAATTAAAAGTAATATTGGGACAACAGAATCTAGAATAAATCGAAACATGTGATAGAAAGAAAATCTTAGCATCCTCTAATTTCCTCAATTTTTCTACAGGCATACATGAATATCGAACATTCTTCTTTATTCATATCAAATGACTTACTTGAAGTAATAATATAGCGGCTTTCACGTTGATGTCCCATAGCTTGTCAAGGGCTGCTTCTTTAGTTTCTAATATTGCAGCCACGGTAGGATTTACAGCAGCATTTGACACGATGACATCTAATTTCCCGTATTTCTGGAAAATGGCAAGTTCCAATTAGGAAATTGGAATAAAACTTCTGCAGAGCAACTGTATTATCATACAAGTCAGAATCAAATGTGATTAAAATCAACCTATCCGAAAATGCCTTTGAGGGTTCACCGTGCCTTTTAAGCACTATAATCGTAATTGTATAGTCTTTCTATTGAAAATTTAGTAGGTGCATCACCATAAGTTAAGAAGAATAAAATGAGGGAAAACAAATTTATCGTGTTTTCTGGAGATTTACTAGTCTGAAAATACCTATTAAGACACTGGTGCTGGACATCTTCGTGAGTCCACACGAGATGTCCAACATTCTCCAAAAATTTCTTATCGAAATGATTCCTCAAATGGCTCCATTTCTACCCAATGACGAGAGAAACAATTGTAAAAAGAGTGAACAACAACCACTCTAATATCGCCTGAGAAACTCATGAGCAAATAGAAATTATGGAAGAAGCCTCTCCGTGAATTCACTTTACACAGAACGAGTTTGCTAGTCTAACTAAATGGTTTACTTGTCTATGATATTTCTTTCCATTTGGCTAAGCCTTGGTAGGTGGAGTAGTTGGTACCTATGCCGGTGAGAGAGATAGAAGGTATCTAGTTAAACAGTCGAGACACTCATAAGGTGACCTTTATATATGTATATTTTATACGACACTGGAAAATGAATTCAAGCTAACTAGTTTCATTCACCAGAAAATTAAACCAGTCAAGAATTCAAGCACCAATCAAATTAATACACGCGCTAATCATATTAATGCCTATACATATCTTGGTTTTAATAACTTCCGGACTTCAATACCAAATCGATCACAGAGAGAAAGAGTTCATTAGAATCTTGTAGATAATATACCATACATTTGAACTCAAACTTCTGAATTTGTTTGACTGAACAAGTGTTAAATACACAAGTTGGATACCTGAATGGTCTTGTCGACCAAATTCTTCCTCTGTTGTGCATTTGATACATGACATACTACTCCAAAAACTTCGATTCCTTGATTGTGGAGTTTTTGTTCTGCTTCATCCACATTTTTCTGAAAAACGAACAGATCAAAAAGGACACCTCAAGTCAAAACACCAAATGCATAAAGAAGCAACCAATCTATATATAGTTCAAAACTTACAAGAAGCAAATAAAATCAATTCTACGCAAAATGGAAGACTCAAACAACCATGTTTGTATGTAATACACAACCATTTGATTGATTTGAGCAAAATGTCCCTTTTTTAGATTGTCATCTAAGTTACAAAATTTTACTCAGTCGTTTAACGTTTTCTCGTGAGATTTCATTTGCTCAAAAAGGATCTTTAAACCGTGATCTAAAAGGTCCATAAATTGCAATAGAAATAAAAAGAGGATCATTTACCATAGACGAAAATTTCTTTAACCATTTTAGATAGACAATCAAACACAGAAAAAAGATCAAACTTTGGCCAAAATTAGAGAGTCCCAACTAAAGAATTCAGAAAAACTTGACAAGAAAATATGAAATACCAACAAAGAATTATCACAAAAAGATAACATAAATCCATTTTTAAAACATCAAACACAGAAAAGCACCAAACTTAAGCCAAAGATAGAGAGACTCATATGATTAAAGAAAAAAGCAAGACCGGTGCACTTTAGCTAAACATCAAACACCACAAAAAGCATCAAACTTTAGCTAAAATAGAGAGAACAATAGGAAGAATTCACAAAAAATGACAATGATTATGGAAGATAAAACAAATCAGCAACTTCAAAATACATCAAACACAGAAAAAGCTCAAAACTTTACCAAAAATAGAAACGCCCATGTGACAAATTCACAAACTTGACAAGAAATAATGAAAAATAACCAAGAATTATAGCAGAGATACATAAAAATAAATTATTTTTTGAAAAAAAAAAAACCTGTTTTCTAGAGGAGATAACAACAGAAGCACCTTCTAAGCCTAGCCTTTCAGCTATGCTAAATCCAATACCCTGTGTAGAAGCTGTTACAATTGCTACTTTTCCTTCAAATCTTTTCCCTAATTTATCCATTGTTGACTAATAAGCTCACACACTTAATTTTTTTAAGTTTTTATTTATACAGAAAAAGTTTTTATTTTTTACTTTTTTTTTATAGGAAGTGTAATTGTTTTTATGGAAAGTGTTTCTATTGGATTCTGATTTTTAAGGATGTTGATTTCAAAAATATAGTAGCAGAATCAAAATTTTATACATGTTACTTCTTCTGTCTCAAATTAATTAAATTTTTGAATCTTTTTTCAATGTTCTAGTTGAATTGTTCAAAGTTTAGGAAGAATGTTTCAATTTTTTTTTTCATATTTGCCTATGGTATAAATTGTCTTTGAATACTTTTCTTAATATGTGTGCATTATTTCACAAATTTAATTAATATGAGACAGAGTGAGTATTTAATAAGTTTAGACCAAAAAAAATTACTAATAGTTAAAATGGACAAAAAAAGAAATATGTTTTATCTTTAAGATATGAAGCTTCTGAAATAAATAATACTAATTTCTTTTTACCATTATATCTGGTTCTTTTGATCAATCACATTTTTTATAGTCATCAAATATATAAATTCTAATTTTAAGAAATTAAAATATTTATTGATAATTAACATATGATCAAAATTTATTTATTTTATAAAAAGTGTCGAGAAAAAGAGATATTCTTATTGTAAAGAAAAACAAGCACACACGTGGCCGCACCTCTTTTATCTGTATTAAATGGCTGATAATTATTCTTAACATGCTTCTATAAAAAAATGATTAGTATGAGAATATTATCATAATATTTGTATGCATTGAAACTTTTATTATATTTTAAACACATAAAATTAGGCACTGAAGATGACAGAATACAAAAAATGTAACTGCCAATTTATCACAACTTTGAAATATGAATTCAAAGTGCAAAGATTGCACAAAATTTCAGTAAATATACATCAAGATAAACTAAAATTCTGAATCATTATTCATCTAAAATAAAAAATATTCAAGGGCTTTACTCATAAGGATTTCTGAAATTCTTCAGAAGCTCAGGGATGTCATGGCTTAGCATGTCATCCACAGCTTGAATCATTTTAGGCTTCAATTTTTCAAAATCATCGATGTTGTAATGACTTAAAACTTCCCTAAAATGATCCACACTCGGAAAATCGCCTGCTGGTAAACGAAACTCTTTCTGGACCTGTGTCACAAATGTACATTCAATGTTGAGCATATTTCTGAAATGTAAAAGAGTTCCCTTAAGCATATAGGTGTGGTTCTGAAACAGACCTTTTCGAATACGCTGTCAAGATTCTGAATGAGCTTTTGTTGTGTTTTGGACTTGCCCATCAATGTTGGCATCTCCTTCTTAAGATGGCTTATAATGTAGGAATGGATCTTAGCGGCTCTTGCACGTTTAACAAATTCATTGATCTGAAATAGTACGAAAATCATATTGAGACAAGACTCGTAAACTATCTGGTGCACAATGTTAAGCAAATAGAAAGTGCCAATGGACAAGAAGAGGTGATCCTACTCGACGGTCACAAGCCTTCTTTGGGATATCTATTAAGTCATCAAGAAGGTCATCTTGTTCTCTCTCGAAAAGATCCTTTCCCGTAGGACCAACAGCTTCTTCATTAACAGGTTTGTCGTTGAAAGAGCTGCAAAGCAAAAAGTTGTGAGAACTTGTTACACATGATGTACAAAAAGGTATTAGCTATGACTAACCTTCATTTCTGTTACAATCAACATGCTATATAGTCACTTTGTTCAAAGCAAACAGAGCTATAGAAAGAAAGATCTTCCTCTTACCCTATGTAGACTCGCACAACTTCAGGTGTGTTCAGAACTTTCCCGAGAGACCACATCAGTGCACCATAAACTCTCATTAGCTTCCATAAACAAACAGAAGGCAAAGAAACTTTTAGCATCAAGCCAAATCATCTAGTCAAGCAGAAAAAAGCAAAGAAAACAGTTGTTTATTGATAATCCTCATATCTTACTTGTTGCGTATCAACTTGATCTGCCTTGTTTAATACAACACGAATTTTGTCTTCGTGGCCTTTCAAAGATGATATAACTCGTTTGAATTCATCACTGATGTCAAGTTTATGTGGGTCAAATAAGAGGAGTATCATGTCACATTTTGCAGCAAACCATGAGATGACACCAGTAAAATCGTAACTCCTCTCTGTCCTTTGCTTCTCTCCCGATAAAACTCCAGGAGTGTCCACAAATGAAATATGGTCAAGGAGCTATTAAGAAGTAGAACATAGATAAATTATTAAACTATGCTTTGTTAGTAGGCCAAAGTAAAAGAAATTGCTAGATATTGACTCACAGAATGTGGCAACTGGGAACATTCAAATTTTGACAAAAATGCTCCACCAAACTTTGTCAAATCAGTGAATGGCAAATCGGCATGAACAGCAATAGTGTTTCCAGGAATGCTCCTTTCATCTGGACCAGACTGAGCAAAAAATCACTGTAAGGCACTAAAATGACAAACCACTACCCTTAAGCAAAGTATAAGACAATCAAATTGTGTTGTTGATGTATTTCCGTGAAAAACTTATTAGAATTAGAAAGGAAAGACTGTAAATGACTATTAGTGTTACCACTACTACTATAACTACAATTAACATTGGGATCCATATATCTTTCATAAAGGGCATAAACATATGAAACAGTTACTATTTCCATATTTACCGTAACCACAATAAATCTGTCGGTTGTTGGCTCTGGTCCGATATGTGCACCTATTTCAACCAAAAGAGGAAAGAAAAGAACAAACTTAGGTAAAAACTGGCAAGTATCTAATGAAGTACAGAAATCGGACCAATGCTAACCTGGATAGTTGCACTTTAGCAAGTGTTTGATAAAAGTGGTTTTTCCCGTTGAGTATTGTCCCAAAAGCATGACCATAGGCTTGGCATCAAAATCACTGTCCGTCTACGATAACAAGTAAAAGTAAGCATTCACAAGAGTTTGACATTTATAAGGTCATTGAAGAATACTACTATTAAGGCATAATAGAATATGCTTCTTCATCCACTCACCAGAGCAGGAGATGCAAAATCATTAAAGCGGTAAGTTCGTTCTAGTGGCTTCAACTTTCCATTGTATAGTCTCTTCAAGCCATCAGTAACTGATGTAACAGCAGAGAGAGAAGGCTGGATCTGAAGCAAAATCAAAAAGAAACAATGTCAAAAATAAAAAAGAGAAAATATCCAAATGGGCCAATTTGTAGTAAAGACACTACTACAGTACTGCTACATTTGACGGACAACGCTTTGAGGAACTCTTGGTTCTCGTAGTTACTAAGAAGAGAGACAGAATTACAAGACAATTTGAAAGAATAACACAAACCTCAATCTGAAGCCAATCTGGAGTATGTAAACTAAGATAGATTTCACATTGACTTCCCAAGGAAATCAGAACTCACCTTCTTTCTAGATTTTCGGGAAAACAAGTTGATTGGTGGAGGTGGCTGCACTTGTATAGTTCCTGTACGCTTTTTCAAGTTAGGCAAGATTTCCTTTAACTAGTGTAAAAGCATCATTGATGCGAAATGACACTTTATTACTGACCATTTGTTTCAGTCATGTTTTTCATCAACTTGCCATTAGTTTTCTGTGAGGCAAAAAGGAAAACATTCATAACCAAGGGCATATAGTTCCCAGTAAGAAAATAAGATGAAATTGTTGAAGCACTTACCGGCAATAAAGCATCCAAACCTTCCATCAATGGAGGACTCAAAAACTCCATATTAGCTACAAAAATCAACAAGAGGAAACGAAACAAGAATTAAGTTAATCACGAGACACTCAGATGCTTTCATCACCAAGACAGCCAGTTAATAACTGCATTAAACAAAATACATCTACAACTTATAAAAACTGAAATGCCTTAATGTGTCACTTCCACACTAATGACTATGAGATGTACATAATCTTTATTGGATGAACTGATGCAATAGAAAGTATTCCTTACAAACTTTTCTCGTTGAAAATTGAGCAGCCCAATAAGCAGATAGACAGTAAATCCTTTCAAGAGTATATACTATATAACAAATGTGAATAATCAATATAAGATAGTCATTTGAGAAATATTTAGATGATAATACATTCTATGTTTTAACACATTGACAGAATAATATGGCTCAAATATTTGAGCTTAAATTAACCTAGTGTCACTCTGACCCTAAGTGCTTCGAATGGATCATAAACAATGATCAAGAAGCATTACCTTTGCTCCTAAGGAGATCAGAGCTGAGTTCAGATCCTTCTTGTGCCAAGGAAATCAACTACAATAAAGAGAAACGAATCTAGGTTCTATCTGATAATTTAGAAGGAATTTATAGAGAAAAAATTGGTTAGTGTCAAATATTACCTGCATTGCAGTGACAAACTCATTGAAACCCAAAAAACCTTGTCGTTTAGAATCTGCAAGTGCCCAAACCTTCATTCATAAATAACACAAATTAATCATTTAATACTATGCCATAAGGCATAAGGCATATATGTAGCAAGTCAACAAACAAACAACAAGCAAAAGTTGCGTTCACAGCCCAAATGTTGATTTAAAACAATAAAGAACCTCAACATTCCCTTAAACTAATCACACATTGATGGATGTTTATGCTGGAAAATAGCAATGCACAATCTATTTTTCATCAATTAGCATTTACTTCGAAGATAAAGATAGTTGTACATATGGTTAACCAAAAGATGGCACAGTACATGATACAAAAATTTGAATCAAGCAATCACCACTCTCTACATTAAACTTCATTGACAGCTGCAAAAGCCTATAATAACAAACAGTGATTTTAAGCAATCAGTAGAAGCCTTAGTTCGAAGATAAGAAAACCATTGGAGATACGCACCACCAAAAGCAACCAAATGCCAAAACAACTACTGCAGAATTCCTACTTATTACTAATGAACATATAAATAACATATATATGAACGAAACACAACACTAAAGTTCAAAGATGCACATATACATGTATGTCTCTATGTATAATCTACAAAGCAGAAATATAAATCAAAAAGGCTTGGAACATAAATAAAAAAATCAGGAATTCCAGTTCAACACCAAAAATGGGACAAAATCAGAATAACTACACAGAAGAACACTACCTGCTTGACTTCAGGCCTTAAATAGATAACTCCTAAGTAAATTCGAATACTCCACACAGATTACTAATCAACGCATAAATAACAAAACACACGAAACAAAACATAAAGCTGGAACTCAAAAATGAACATACACACATATACGCCACTATGTGCACGCGTACATACATGTATATATATGCATATATAATAATCAGATGTATAAACCAGTCTTACCTTACGGAGACACATCAGTGATAGCATATTCAAAATAAACAATTACTTACGAATTTCATTTTCACCAAAAAAATAAACAAAAATCAGAACAAATGCACAGAGGAACACTAACCTGCTTTAGTTCAGGCCTCGATAGATTTGACAACGAAAACAACTTAATAGCATCATTTCCTGTAATACGACCATCTCCATCTACATACCGAATCCAAAAAACAAAGCGATAAACCAATCAGATTTCATCGAAAAATGAAGAAAAAAAAAACGAAAAGTTGCTCGTAATAAAACGATCGGAAAAGGTACCTGAATCGACGAAATTGAACCAGTTTTGATAGATCTTCTGATCCTCTTTTGAACACGAAGAAATTGGAACTGATACAATCTCCATTTTTTTGCTTCTGCAGAGAAGACGAAGAGAAGAATAGTTCAGTAATTTGAAATTTGAAAAATCCATGAAAAATGCGGCACTTTTTATAACAGAATGGGGGTGCTATACTACGTCGTTTAATAAGGGGATAGGATTTAGTTTTTCATTTTCTCATTTATAGGATAAATTAAATTTCGTAAGCTTATTCTTATAATATAGGAAAAAATAAAAAATTTTAAAACTTGCGAACGTGTTATAATATTTGTGTGATTGTATACCTTAACGTCTCGAACAAGTACTAATATGTGTATCGTTATAAAACTCCTAATTCTCTATTCTAATATTATGTAGTTAAAAATATCTCGATAAGTGACATTGTTATAAAAATATTTGATTGTATACTCTATTCGTTTCAATTGTTTGATATATTTTGATAGAATTTTTAAAAAGGCCTTTTAAAACTTGTGAATATGTCATAACATTTGTCTGATTTATCATTTTAATATCATTTGTATTAGCGTAAATTTCTTTATTACGTACTCCAATAAATTAAAATGTTTAAAGTTAAATTATTTTGAACGGAAGTTACATAAATTTATTTATATTAAATAGAAATAGTGAATTTTGGATTGGAATTGACTTGAAAAGAATCTTTGAAAATGAAGGTTTCAATTATCAAATAATCTCAAAATTTGAAATTCAAACTTGAAACTAGCCGAAAGCGTAATACTTGGAGATTCAAATTATTATAATGAGTTTATAATAAAGTGTCAACATCCAATTGCTTTTTACTTTTTAATATAATTATTTGGTATTCAAAATTTATAAGTTATACTAATCTAAATTCGCATCACGTAAAATTCGTTAAACAAGAAAATATTTTAATTTTTTTTTTCATTCTCAAAATTTGAATTTGAAACATCTTATTAAAGATGGCGAGATCATATATATCCTACCACAAACATAGGATTACATGTAACCAATTGTTCCTCCATAAAAACAAGAAAATATTAATACAAATACTTAGTCAATGCACCTTAGGCAAAACATTGATACATGGTTTTTTCTCCTTTTTAAATTTGAGCATGTAGATCTTCAAAAAAGGCAGCAAAACACCTGCAAAATCCATAGAAAATATAGCAAAATCATTTTGACAACAAGTAAAGTTAATTTATTTAATTCCCTTTTTTAAAAATGGAATATGTGGATCGCTATATTATTTATTGTCCATAACATTATTCATATTGAAGTATGTAATCATCTCATGTCTTCAACCATGTTACTGTGTGCTTTCCATATACTTTTGTCTCATGCAATGTTACTCTGCGTCCACTTGTCTAGAAGACTAAATTTCATGAAGCAAATGTATATGGAAAACACACAGTAACTTTTTTCAGCTCGAGCTACAACCACTATATATAGCTTGAGCTGAAGATAATTTACCGCCTGCTTTCCATATACATCCGTCTTACGAGTCTTAGGCTAGTACATAGTGGTGGATGCAGTGCTACTCTGCATCCACTAGCCTAAGACTCGTAAGACGGATGTATATGGAAAGCAAACGGTAAATTATCTTCAGCTCAAGCTATATATAGTGTTTGTAGCTCGAGCTGAAAATGCGTCCACTTGTCTAGAAGACTAAATTTCATGAAGCAAATGTATATGGAAAGCACACAGTAACTTTTTTCAGCTCGAGCTACAACCACTATATATAGCTTGAGCTGAAGATAATTTACCGTCTGCTTTCCATCTACATCCGTCTTACGAGTCTTAGGCTAGTGGATGCAGAGTAACACCGCATCCACCACTATATACAGCTCAAGCTAAAGACAGTCATTGACTACATGGTATATATAGCTTGCGCTGAAGACAACTAACATCTACTTTTTCACATACATCCGTCTTACAAGTTTTAGGCTAGTGGATGCAGAGTAACACTGCTTACACCACTATATACAGCTCGAGCCAAAAACAGTCATTAACTGCATTGTATATATAGCTCGAGCTGAAGACAACTAACGTCTGCTTTTTCACATACATCTGTCTTACAAGTTTTTTTAGGCTAGTGGATGCAGAGGAACACTACATCCACCACTACATATAGCTCGAGCCGAAGACAGTTACCTGAGCTGAAACAAGGATACATACCTTTGATTTAGCATTTTTTTTGTGATTGTGTGATGAAGGCATGCTTGATTGTGGCTGCACAACAGGGAACTTAGCAGCTGCTATATGCTTTTCCTCTTTTACTTTGTTGAAAATTACTGTAAATCCTTCTCCAGATTTTGGATCTTTCTCATCCCATGCCCCAAATTTTGGTACTGATGCTGTTGATGAACAAGACTAACAATACATACACACGAAGAAGCGAAAGTTAGAGACATGTTGTTATAGGACTAAATCATGACTCGTCGCACAGCTATTTGGTGTAAACACATGATGCCATTAAATTTTTACTGTCAAAACAAGTTCATATAACACTTACTCTCTCAAAAATATGTCCGTCCGTACACCATAAGATAGACTCGTTTTAACGCACTCAAAGTGTGATATACTAGTGATCAATGAAATTGTCTGACAGAGAACCATGAGGGATAAGTCCCCGGAAATAAGAGATAGAAGCAATAGGTGATTTCTTCTCATTCGTTCATGAGTTGGTGGACAGAGTTACCTAATATTTGCGTTGGTGGAGGTAGCAGATGCCCGTGGAATTAGTCAAGATGCACACAAGCTAGACTAGATACCACGACTCATTTTAACCATCATATTCAAAGACAAATCCATCACTATGACTTTATGCAAGAGAGAATAGGAACTTACAAGATCATCAGATGGATTTCTGCTATTTCTTATCAGTCTATTCGGACTAGGAGGAACGAATCCCTTGCCACGATCGTTCTTAATCTTCTTAACATCAGGTGTTTCTCTTCGTCGTCCTGGCTGGTTAACTGATGAAACAGAACTGCTCTGACTATCCCCAATGAACTGTGAATTTGAATTAGTCAAACTAATACTCTTGTTTCCACATTGACCATAATGGTACTGAGGTTTTTCGACTAAAGGAGTTTTCGTAGGAGAAATGTTAATGCTAACATCCTCATATCTGCTACATGCAAATGCGTCTGGATTCTCCTCTGGATCATTGGGATTTATCAGCTTACCGCCATTATTACTTTTGCGCGCCTTCTCAAAATAGGCTGTGTATGGCACATTTTCGCCATCCCAATTCCCAAATTTAGGTACATGTGATCCCTGATGCAACACATTAAAAGTACTTCAGAAGTATAATACAACGGCGATGTCTCAATCTTAAAGGAAAGTAAAACAAACGAATTGAAACTGAAAGTATATGAACATGACTAAAACTTAGAGACCACTTTTGGTCTTGAAAAACGTGTGCACCAACCGCTATCCATCCATCTCAAGCAAGCTGGAGCTGGTTATATGAATCCTCACCGACCATATTGCATTATTTAAACTCATCCAACCAAAACAAAAAAAAAAGTTACGAAATAAAATAAAACTAAAAAAAGTAGTAAGTTTTTTATTCATTCTACCAATCATGTCGCTCTAGAAAAAGTTTTATTTTACCATCAAATTAAGACAGAACTAGAATTTTCACCAAGAGGATACAAATATAAGCAATTAAAGTAGACGTACGAACAAGTCGAAACTCTCTTAGAAATGCAAACATTGGTAAATTACAAAGCAATATTCAAGAGAAAATAAGATAATTAAGATGGAAAAAAATCAATATTTGAAGAAGGAAAATTACTTACAGCCATAAATGATACTGGGATTTAATTCTTCTTCAATGGAAATATAACTAACTATTTATTAACAAAACTCAAGATTTAAATTGGGAACAATTATTTTTTAAAATTTATCTGAGATCCCAATGAGCTTTTGGACCTGCTAGGCAATTCAAGAAAAAGGTTTTGATGGTGACATATATTTGTATACATTAACATAAAATAAAATTAAACAATCTTGGACTTCAATATTGTTTTTAATTTGTTGGCATAGAGGAAATTAACAAATGATCCTAAACTAAAGAAAAATTATTCAATTGGTTTTTGTTGACTCATCTTTTGGAGTGTTAGTTGTTGGTTAGACCTATTTGTTTATATATTTGGTGAATCTTTATCGAATATTCGATTGGATTTACTATTTACTTTTCTT
>DF357712.1:86502-98550 GCA_000787875.1 Solanum virginianum | reverse complement strand
TGGATTTACTATTTATTTTTCTCAGATATGCTTAAATCATACATTTTTGTTTACCTATTATGTATAGATAAATATATATGATATACAATTAGCTAATTATTTTTTAGTTTAAACATATGTGCTGATTACTATTTAAATTAATTCTTCTTGAAAATAAGTTATCGCCCCTCGATCCGGAAAAAAGAATTGATGGTAGGAATGTTTTTCTTTTAATGGACCGATACCCATGTGATGCAAAGGGGCAAAGTATTTTTTTAGTCCCTTAATTGTGGAATTCGAATTTTAGTTAATATGATATATGACTTATTATATTTAATATTTAATTAACAAAGGTGTGTGTTTTTTTATCCTTTATTTAGGAAATATATCATATTTAAACTATTTTCAAAATTATATTACTTTCAAGTATCGAATAAGAATATAAATTTAACATTAAACATCGGTAAATCAATATTCTCATGATTGAAAATGAGAGAATTTTGTAAAAAGTCACATACAAAAGGATTAAAAGTGCATCACTTTAATTAATTGAAGGTTTTAAAGTTAAGTATCATAAGGATCAAAATTAAAATTTTAAAAATAATTGGGGGACCAAAACTACAATTATCCCTACACCAAATTGGAGACTGAATAATTAATGAAGTTTTCCTAGATATTTCTCAAGTAAGGAAGAGTAATAAAACTGACAGAAGATTAAAAGTGCATCACTTTATTTGATTAAAAAAATAATTAATCAAATATCTTTGTAATTTTATAATAATTGAGGGACCAAAATTACAATTCTCCCTGCACCAAAATCTATTCTAGGATTATATAGTTAATGAAAGTTCCCTGTAAACCAATATAACAAGGAAAGTTTTGATATAGATTTTATTAATATTAATTAGCTTCATCACTTGTTCACCTATATAATGTAGAAAAAACATGATGATTTTTCACTCACTATTGAAAACATAGACAAATTAGTCTATTGCAAAAAATGACCCCTTACTCCTCTCTCACAACATTTTTTGCTTTGGTTTTACTAATTGTTTCTTTCAAAAATGGCCAGTCTAGATCTTTAGTCCCCATTGAAGATTATGATCCCCCAAGAGCAAGTCATTGTCTTAGTAATGGTCAATATTGGGTTTGTCCACCCCATAAAGGAACGCAAAATGTAATCGACAAAAGATTATTTTGGCATCATCATCCATCACCACCAGATTCAAATTGGCATAAAGCACCACCACCAAATCTATCTTCGCCTGAAGTACCACTCCAAAAAGAAATGCAAAATGTAGAATCAATCAACGAAAATTCTCTAATTCATCATCATCATCATCATCATGCACCACCACCAAATCCAATTTGGGAAAAAGCACCACCACCAAATCTACCTTCGCCTGGAGTATCACTCCAAAAAAAAATGCAAAATACAGAATCAATCAACGAAAATTCTCATCATCATCATCATCATCATCATGCACCACCACCAAATCCAACTTGGGATAAAGCACCACCACCAAATCCAACTTGGAATAAAGCACCACAACCAAATCCAACTTGGCATAAAGCACCATTACCACCATCAACGAAACAAGAGTAAATTAAATATATGTTCTAAAGATAAATGATGTATTTCCATCTGAAAAATGATGGTTGTGTTGCATGGTTAACATGAAATTCAATAATTTTAATAATAGCATCTTTTTTTCTCTCTCTCTCTTTTTAATTAAGCATATATCTTTCATTTTGATCCTAACAATAAAATTTTAGTTGAATGGTTAATAATTTGGTTCGAGTCAGATTCAAAATTTAATTTATACACAATGATAATGGTGTAAAGATTTCATTTATATGTTATTAATATAATTTAACAAGCTAAACACACAGCTCGATTAAGAGTTAGCAAAAACACATCTAAATTATCACTTTTGTCGCAAGTTTTATATTTCAACTCATGTGTATTAACATACACCTTGATGTCGAGTTGATCTATACCTTGGTGTGTTCTAAATAGATCAATGGATAATTAATGAGCTATAAAACTTTAAAAAAAAATTAGATGCACTTTTGTCATTAATAAATTAGCAACATATGATAAATCCTTCTATTCTTTATTCTTTCTTCAAAAAAATTCATAATTTCTTTTACTTTAACAAAGTGTAGTGGACACATGTTTTATGCTACTATTACACAAATAGTCCAAAAATTCACATTTTTAAAAATTAGATGCTCACATGTAAAATCCAAGCTCATGTCACTTTAAACGTTTTTACGTTACACTTTATTACTTCAATTTCTACTATAAATAAATGCAAAAATCTTGAACTTTCCATCACAAATAATTAATTTTACCAAAATAACCAAAATGGGTAGTTCATGTTTTTAGCTCTAATTATTGCAACTAGTTGTGTTAATGGTATTGATCAATGCCCTAATACCATTGTTAAGCTTTTGCCATGCAAAGGTTATTTAATGGGAAAGGGTGATATTAGTGGTCATTGTTGCAATGGTGTTAAGGAATTAATGAAAGTGGTTACTTTTGACAATGGTTGAAGCTTTGGCTATTGGAGTAATAGAAGAAAGAGCCAAGCAAATACCTCAACTTTGCAACATTAACCTTTCTATTCCTATTGATCCTAATGTGGATTGCAAAAAGTAATACTTTCCTCCATCTTTTAATTGTTGGTCACTTTTCATTTCTTAAATTATTATCATGCTAGTCTTTTTTCTCTGTTTGTTGTTCGATATTCATATTGGGATTCGTCTGAATCTAAACTAATATGTTGCAAGGCCTATTTTTGGGGACAACGTTTCCAACAGAATTTTTTCCGTTCAGGCTCAAACTTGAAACCTCTAATAAAAGATGAATGAATCTCAAACCATCCCACCACAACTTATGTTGATAAATTATTGACAATCGAATGTAATAACTTTTACCAATTATGTCTTCTTCTTTTTTTTCAATTTATGAACCTTTTAGATTACGATCTAAAGATCTTTGGACTAAACTAAGCAAAATTTTATAAACGTTAAACGACGCTATAATATTTTATCATTCCTAGTCTCAAAGGCTATTTTGTACAACTTCTAAAAATAGAGACAATTTATATGGTGACCCAAAAAAGCAATTTGCTTAATAGTCAATCAAATGGACGAAACGGGCTATATTTTTAATTTCGTGGTTATATTTGTCATCCTTGGCTACAAATATGTTGATCTTGATTTCAATTCAATCATATACTAATCCTGATTAATTTGATTCAGGTCAAATAGGAATAACTAGAAGATTTCACCCAGGAATAATGCCAAAGAGGCAAGTCCGTGTGCACTAAAACTCCCGCTATGCACGGGGTCCAAGAAAGAGCCCGACTATAAGGGTCTATTGTACACAATTCAATAACTTCTGTATGTAAAAGAAGTCATTTAACAAAATTTCACTTCATTTTATAAGATTGATATAAACAAATAGTACACTTGACAATCCAGAAAAGGCATCCTTATGATACCATTTATCAACAGTGAATACAATAAGTAGGAAGAAAATTAGCAAAATTTGGGCATCAAGGATATAAATATATACTATATAGTAGTCTCTCTACGTATCGATAGCACAGCTTTTTGTACATCTACGATCACACAATACATACCATGTCGTTGACAGGGATTTACGAAATACCAATAGTTTTATTGAGTATCCAGAGAGTAAGAGATAGCTGAATCGCGAAAATTGTATGAAGCCATGTCCGATCTAACATGAAACCATACACCGTGATTCCAGCTTTGTTGTGCTCGAAGTATGACACTGCAGCAAATTTTGCCAACAACCGAGATCAATAAGGAGCAATGTCAATAGCAAAGACGTAAAAGAATACAAAGAAATAAACGAAAACGCGCTAGAGACTAGAGTTACCTAGTGCTTGTCTCTTTTGGTAAGATATTGTACTGGCATGAATTGGTACCATATTTGTGTTGTCTAACACATCATCTCCGTCTCCTTCCTCGTCAGTGTCCCAACAGGAATTGATAGGATATACCACCTGAGGCGTCACAGGCTGAGCCATGGGAGTCTCCAGATTCATTTCATCAAAGGTGCTGATGGTCGCACAAGCATGCCATTTGGCAGCAAGTGATGTAACGGCTTGTGCTTTGTGTGTGATCTTTGCTGCACTACGTAAGCACATGAAAAGTCCAGTTACCAGAGTAATTGAGCTCAACTGCATCGTAACATGTATACAATGTCAAAACAGGACGGTATTAACGTTTGCAGCAACATAATCAATAAAAGGAAATGAACCGGGAGGTGGGAATGAAGTATTACCGCAAGTTCACCGGCTGTAAAGATGTTCACAGTGGAGCTAGGCTCAGTTGTAAGAAGCAGGGCAAGAAACTGGCTTATGGTAACTAGTATGAGAGTTGACAAAATGAAAACTCTGAACCGATGGCTAATGACACGAAGATTTCTTCTGATTCGGAGATGTTCTAACATGATCGATGAGACATCAGATTCTTTCTCGAAAACTTGAGCAAACTCTTCCAGTCTAAGGATCTGCAGGCTGCATATTAACCGGAATAGGACACATACAAGGAAGGAAATTGATATCCGGTAGAGCCATGAGCATATTAACAGTATGCATACGAAGATATTGCTCAAAGCAGCATTTTTCAGGTAAGGAATTTGGGTTCCCCCTGAGGAAAACCACCATATCTTGTAAATACTCTCAGCAATAACTGAAGGGAGAACAAAAGATGACAGGATCTTCATTGACCTCTGCACAACAAAAGGAGAAACTGTTATGCTGCCGAGTATAAGTACATGTCGTGTATACTCAAACTATCTCTTTGGTCTTTTTCTGCATTGGTGCATCCTAAAATCAGATTAAGCACTTCAATCGACAAACCAGGTGTGTATCAAGGCCAACTTAGTACCTATACAAGTTCATGATTTGGGTTAAAAGGGCTAACTAAACATTTGGCTCTTCCCCAATAACAGTAAACGTGAAGATACATGTTTGAAGCAAATTCCAACGCCAGCAGCATCATTAGTATTTGCCAACTCGAAAAATACTTACATTTCTTACTCCGCATAAAACTGATTATCCTCCAAATGATTATCAAACAGGCTAAAAAATTTATCACGAATGCCATTTAACAGGATGCATTAACTTAAATCATACGAATTAGCTAAGCATAATCATACCTTCAACAAGAACCTAGAGACTAAATATACAAATGATTAACTTGTGAAAACTTAAAAAGATCAGCAGAGACATTTTGAACCAATCCCAATATCAGCAGTTCAAGTCATTCCTAAATCTAATTCAACAAGCAGGACCAGAGATAGACAAGCGGAAGGGGTTTATCCAAACCCCCTTCGCTGAAAAACCACACTGTATATAAAAGATACATTTGTTTCATACACAGTAGATGTTGAGCCCCTTGTTAAAAATCCTGCATCTACCACCGTTAATAACCATAATGATATCAAACATGGCGCTCGCTTGTTATGCTTAGCTAAGAAATAAAGCTGCGACCTTGCTATCAACTATAGCTCTTGATAGTGAGCGCTTGATCCTAACACATTACATAATGATATCAAGCATAGCGCTCGCTTGTTGGGCTTAGCTAAGAAATCAGCTATAGCTCTCGGCATGATAATAGTAAGTGCTTGATCCTAACATGTTACATAATAGCTTTTGGGACAATGATAAGCGATTGATCCTAACACATAATACAATCTACCAAAGCAGAGTAAAACAAGGAGGAGGAAATTAACTTACATGTAGCTGTTCAGTATATCCTTGTCGAACCTTTTCACTATCTTCATACAATTTATCAAGAAACAGAAACTTCCGGATCCCGTATTTTCGAGCAAAGGTAGAAAGACTAACAAATGATAAAGTTGCAAAAAGTGACAAAGAAACTTGAACAAGAGCATCAAAAGGCCTCTGATGCATAGTATCACAGGTTAAACAAGCAAATATAAAGTGAGAAACTAATGGAACCCCAATTGTAAGAATGAAAAAAAGTGACCATGAAAGACCAGCTCTCCATAGATTTGATTGATCAAGAAAAACCCATGTAAGAGCTGATTTGATCTTCTTAATTTCTTCAGAATTTTCATGTGTTGAAAAACCAGAAGAAAGTAATTCTTTGTTACTCTGCAACAACATCCCTGTTTCACCTTCTTCCATTTCTTTGAACTTGCAGCAAACACTTGATGTGCATAATATGAAAAACACCAAAATCAATCAAATGAACACAGAAAATTTCAAGATTCAATCTTTTTAATCACCCCACTTGGGAATTTAGTAAGATAATTAACCCCCCAAGATGTGACTTGAACCAAAAACTATTTATATACAATTAAGGAGATACAAATGGCAAAATAAGCTTGGTTGTTGGTACTATTTGATGTTGACAACAAAAAAATCAATTCTTTAACAAAGAGGGATTAAGAAAAACAAAAGTTTGTTTTTACTTTTGTAAATCATGATCCATTTAGCAATCTTTTGGATTATGACAATACGTAGATCAATGTTTCTTTTTTTTCCCAAAACTAGGACAAGTGTTTGGATGTTATTTGATTTGATTAATTCGGATTCATATAAATAAAGATTTGATTTTTACGAATTTTTATAGTGAGCTTAAAGTTATAGAATTCAAGTGAATTTAGTAGATTCATTTCATCTGACTTTGGCTAAAATTTAAGATAAAAACACTATTATTAAGCTATAATCATGATGAATAGTCAAGTTATATTAAATTTTTTAGCGTATCATAATGTATATTTAATGTATAGCTCATGTATAAGTAATCTATAACTTTTTATGATTTTTGACAAGTTATATTATATAGTCATTATATATTTTCTATAATTTTTTTACCCTTTTATGTAAATAAATCAAGGCTATGTTTATTATAAATTAATTAGTTTATTGAATATATTTCAAATCATCCTATTTTTAAAACTTGCGATTTAAAACAAGATGTTAAATGTATGTGATTATAAATATTTCATTAATTTGATTTAAAGTTAAATTTTTATTAAATACAAAAAGTATCTATTGAAGAATGAAAGTCACACATCAATTATTAATAAGATGAGTAATCGCATGACAATTCTTATTCTTTTGAACTATTTTGATGTATGATTTAAGCTTAACATGTAATTTTACAATATCATTAAGCGTCACACAAGTTAGAATAAAAAATATATATGACTCAGATATAAATCACTTAATTTATATAAGTTTATAACTTTAAAACTAAATTTATCTTCAAATATAAAATAATTTTTACTTATCAAATCTGATCCAATTCAAACCTCGAACCTAAAACTCATAATTAACTTAGGCTTTTTGGTGGGGGTGTGCCATTATTGTTATTAGAGATTGTGGAATTGAACAATGCCAAATGGAAAATTATAATTTATGAATAGAAAAGGTGGGAAATCACAAGTAGCATGATGAAGTGAAAGGTGAGATTTTGGTTGCTCCTGCGTGAAGCTTTTTGGGAACATGAAAAAGTAAAGACCACCACCATCACCTTTTTTCAAAGATAGTATTTTTTTCGTTTTAATTTATTTGTCTAATTTTAATTTTAATATGAATTTTAAGAAAATAATAAAGATATTCAAATAATCTTGTAATCATAATTTAGAAATAGGTAAAAATGAATCATGTATCCAAAAAAAAATATGCTAAAATCAAATCTATTGAAGTTCGACTAATTTAAATTTGCATTGTATATGATTTTCAGGTCTTGAAATCAGGCTAGCAACAACTATTGAATTTGTCCAGTTGAAAAGGAAAGGTGATTCCCCTTCTTCCTTGCCTTGGCGAGTCTGTTAGAGTTCTCTTCAACGGGTTCACGGCTAGATCAGTCGGTTTCAGGTCACAAGGAATAACTAGAAGATTCCACCTCTTGAAAGCGCCTACATCAGAGATGGCTTAGAATCAATAGTTTATTATATAATGGATCTTTCTATTCTAATATTCTATCCAAGAGTTCGCAGTGAAGCATGTCTTATCAATTTTTTTTTTCATACTCAAAACTCAAATTTGAAACATCTAGATAAAGTAAAAATAGTTACATCTATTACACCTTATTCTTTAATGATACCTTCCAATATTTTTCATTTCGAATCTAATACACCACATCCACTTGAGCTCAATTCTTAAATAAATTAATTAATATAAACTATCAAGTCTTAGTGTATTTTTTTTTTCGAAATTGATCGTACTCTTAGTGTATTGTTTTATGTGGGGGGGAAAGGAGAGAAAAAGACACATAATATTGTTAAAAAGTGCAAGTGTGCAACTTGCTATTGAAAGAGAATACTTGTCTATTAGTCATCGATGGATATTTGATATTTGTTAAATGATAGTGTGATCTATTTGAATTTATACAAATTAGATAAACTCTATTTTTTTTATCAAAAATAACTTTATTTTCGAAGCTCAAATGCTTAACATCTCATATTAAAAATATTAAAATATATTTTTATCATTTTATCATAATCTTTCGTGACGCACAAAAGACACAACTTGCAAATTATTATAATCAATCGAAGAGTTATAGCAACATCATGATATTGACAATGTGAATAAAGACAACATATACCATATTATAGTGTCTTCTTTATTTAATAATTGCATTATATCTTGCTTTAGCAATAATTAATTTTTAAAAAAATTAATCTTTCAAGAGGCCGTACATGATGATTTATTAATAAATCATGAGAGGACCTTGTAGTCATTATTTCCCTAGATACATGTTATTGAATTTTACATAGTCATAGATTAATATTATGATAAAAATTTATTCGTATTTGATATTTATATCATTATATATTATCTTATTACGATTTAATGAGGTAAAAGTATGTGTTACTCCAATTAATCACATGATTATATAAAATATTATGCATCTATTAATCATTTGATTAGATATAAATATTTACTATAATTTCTTTTATTTCTTTGTTGTGGTGTAAAGTTGTAGATAATATATATCAACGTTGAATCACATGAATTAAGCAAAGTGTATGTAGCACTTAAAGCATTGGAGAAAACACTAATTAATGTTTGTTATTTTCGATTAATCTATTGAGCGCTCTAGTTTTCCCTTTATGAAAATGAACGTAAAATCTCAAATTTAGATATTTTAAAATCGAGTCTCATGTTATTATTTTATCACTTTCATATATGTCCTTTCAAACCAGATTCTATGGTATCAGTTATTAAAATAAGCTAACTCAAAAATACGTTCAGAATTAAATTCATACGTTTTTAATAAAACATACATCTCACGTCATTAAGAATATTCTTATATTTTATATATCTACTCCCTTTGTTTTAAAAAGAATGACCTGCTTTCCTGTTTAGTTTGATTCAAAAAAAATATATTCATTTCCTTTTTTTGGTAACATTTTAATTTCAATTTTCCACATGACATATTTAAGGTCATAAAATTGAAAGGCGTGCTAGTACATTATGATGTTATGTCCAAATAAATTTCAATTATTGAGAACTGTTTGATGATATAATAATTTTCTTGTCTAGAATTTTAAAAGATACCAATGTAGGCCATAAATAGAATCACATAAAGCAAGCAAAGTGGAGAGCTTAAAGCCTTGGATTGGAGTTGTGGACACAAATCAAGTGTTATTTATAAAGTTATAACTAAAATTTGCGATAGAAAGGTTGCCACGAGCAAGTAAATTCAGGAGATTGAAGGCAATTTCCATGTATCGGGGAGAGATTTTCTTTCTTTCTCAAATTAATATGCGGGATCAATACTAGAGGTCAACATATTCTCATAAAATTTATTTTATTTCGTTATAGATATAAATAAAATGATGGAGTCAAAATTTAAAATTCGATTTCAAAATTTAAGAAAGAATTCGATTTCCCATGTTGTAATCTCCTTCCCATTTCCCCTTCTCCTACCCCCAATTTTTTTTTAAAAAAATAATGTTAGTAATTGTCTTTTTTGTTTTTCATTTCTCTCATAAAATTTTTGTACCTTTTAGATTATGAGTTCTCTTAGAGCAATTAATCTAATAATTTATGAGAATAATTTAGACCTATATGTTCTAAATTTTATAATATTCGACGATAATCTAATATTTTTAAGTTTGTATATATTTTTATAATTTTCAAAAATAAAAATAAATCTAAATCTAAATCATGAGTTAAAAAGGAAATATTAAAGGCTAGCTAGGTTCAAAACTTCATCATTTTATACCTATTTAATAACTTTCTTAATAGAAATATTAAATTCAAACTAAAATTACTGAGTTCAGTTAAATTTGACGTTCCTTTTAATTCAATACACACCGATGAGAAGAAAAATGAGATAATCACTATCTAATTTGGAGAGAAATTTTTGATTAATTATAACCTATCAAACTTATTTTTGTTTGTCAACATATACACGTATAACTTCTTTTCATCTATCCATCACGTCTTTTCACATAATTTATAATAAGTTGACAATACTTATGTAATTTTCAACATTATATATATTTGTAAAACTAATAATAATCACTAAAAAATTAATACAACTTCAATTATTCGTGAATTTCATAAATAAACTAATTCATTATATAATTTATAATTAAATAATATCGAACGTTTTATCTTTTCATACTATTTCATTCTTATATAATTAGATCAAGAGTAGCTCATTAGTTATCGATTCAACAGAATTAAGTAATTTTAATATAAAATTTCAACAGAGATTATATTTTAAATTTTAATATAAAATAAAGATTAATTAATTAGTTTTAATGTTCTGTCACAAAACAAGTTGCGTGCCGACAACTTCAGCTTCTTTTTTCTTCTTATTGACTCATTAGTATTAGCTAAATCCAATTTGAAGATTAATCATATTTTCATCATCTCAAATTATTTACTATAATTTTTAAAAATAATTATCTCAAACTATTTGGTTAAAGAATTGCGAGTTTGAGATATGAAAACAATATTCGTGTGATTTGCTCTTTCCTCGAACTCCATATATAGCAGGAGCTTTAGTCTACTGAATTGTTTTTTTCATTTGTCTCAAAGTATTTATCATTTTAAAAGTTCAGGATAAGATTAAATTTTTTATTTGATGTTAGTTATTCTTGAAAATAAAAAACATCTCAATAGAATAAATATTTAATAAAAACTGATTATAAAATAGTTAAAATTTATTTTTTATTAATATTTTTTGAAAATGCGTGTTAAAAATAATAAATAATTTGAGACGAAAGAATACGTCGAAGAGCACGAAAGACGACGTGGGATTTAATGTTCACTTTATAATGCAAGCAACATCTTTTTTATTGGGTCAATATGATTCAATTTCTAATTTAAAAAACAATTATTAGAGAGACTATTATTTATAATCAACAAATAAGTTAATAATACAATAAAGATAAGATATATAGAAGAAAAGGTACGAATTCAATAGAACTTAATTACTTTAATCTAAATCATATATGTATGTTGTATTTGTCTTTAAAAAAATTATTTAAATATATATTATTAATTTAAAATTAAATCTCATATGTTATATTTTAGAGATTTTTTTTGTTAGAAAAATCATATAATAAAAATAAAATTTAGTAGTATACAAGACCAAATTTTATGGCAAATACATCTCACCTCGCATTTTTCAAAAAGTCCATCAAGGCACGGGGGAAAATATTTTATAATGGTCGGTGACTTTAAAAAATATAAAAGCCAAGCAAAGTATTAAGTGCTGAAAACACGCGAGAATTTAGAAGTGTATTTCGCTCATGTTGTAAGATCGAGGGTGTATTTAAATTCTTCAATCAACTAAAAAAGTATCTTTTAAGACTGTTAATTATTCAGAAATGAAACTAATAATCTATATCAAATTTAGACATATTTTTAATACTTCTCTCGTAAAACTAACCTATGCTCGATGGCAATAAGTAAAAACACTTATTTTCTCAAGCCCACTTGACCTCCTCTTCCCTCTTATTTTGAAAAGCCCAACAGGATCTCACTTTGATAAGCCCATTAAGCCTCCATACTATAGTTCGACCTA
>DF357712.1:44325-63472 GCA_000787875.1 Solanum virginianum | reverse complement strand
ATAAAGATCCGAGCTTTTGCAGATCAAGTTAGTTTGTATATAGTATGTGT
Source organism: Solanum virginianum (assembly GCA_000787875.1). Classification (NCBI taxonomy): domain Eukaryota; kingdom Viridiplantae; phylum Streptophyta; class Magnoliopsida; order Solanales; family Solanaceae; genus Solanum; species Solanum virginianum. Next base: position 63,422 of record DF357712.1, on the reverse strand, counting down.
GTGCAAAATGTACATAAATATCCGAGCTTTTGCAGATCAAGTTTGTTTGTTATTTTTTTGTACATAAAGATCTGAACTTTTACTGAGTTTGTATAGTGTCTCTATGCAATGTATATAAATATCTGAGCTTTTGCCGATCAAGTTAGTTTGTGTGTGGTGTCTGTGTGCATGTGCACAGATGTACATAAATATCTGAGCATTTGCAGATCAAAGTTAGTTTGTGTATAGTGTGTGTTGCACAAAATATACACAAATATCTGAGCTTTGGCAGATCAAGTTAGTTTGTATAGTGTGTGAGTGCAAAATGTACTCAAATTTCCGATCTCTTGCAGATCACACTAGTTTGATAAGGTGTGCCCGCAAAATATACATAAATTTCCTATCTTTTGCGGATCAAGTTAGTTTGTGTATAGTGTGTGTATACGCAAAATGTATATAAATTTCAGAGCTTTTGCGGATCAAGTTAGTTTGTAGCTCAAAAAGCGTGAATCACTTCACTTTTTTTGATTTTTTGTATTGTTTATTTTTGGCTATTGATTGTTGAACTGTTGTGGCATTTTGGAATCGCAGTGGAGAAGCGCAACACATTGACTGGAGTAAGATCCAGACGCCAACTGATGAGGTGGTGGTGCCTTATGACCAGTTAGCACCTCTTTCTGAAGGTATTTGTACAGTATTATTTCAAGTTCATAATTTTTGTGGTCTGTCATATCATAATCAATCAGTGTCCGCAGGGATTGTTTAGTACTTTAGATCGGTTTGAATACTTTTCTCAAGAAGTTTGATTACCTTGATCAATGCAGATCCTGCGGAGACTAAGAAGCTTTTGGACAAACTTGTTGTCCTGAAGCTCAATGGTGGTTTGGGAACAACAATGGGATGCACCGGTCCCAAGTATGTATATGCAGCTTTTTTCTAGCCAATTGAGGCCTAAATATGTATTTGAAAGCAGAGTATATTGCAAATGTGACTTCATTAAACCTGCTTTATTGACGTTAACACAATAGTTTAACAGCACCCATTGTTTGAAAGTGAATACTGTTGGTGGATCCTGAGTGTTTTATTCAGCCTTCTATGTCTTTATTACATCTCATGCTTTGTTTAGACTAAACCTGCTTTATTGACGTTAACACAATAGTTTAACAGCACCCATTGTTTGAAAGTGAATACTGTTGGTGGATCCTGAGTGTTTTATTAAGCCTTCTATGCCTTTTTTTCATCTCATTCTTTGTTTAGACTCGTCTGCTGAGAGACTGAAAATTTCTGAGTCATGTATGTGCTGGTTGATGTTAGCGCATGATACTTTGCTTATGCTATTTCCAGTTTGTTCATGCTAGTGCATTCATCTGGGAGATTATTAAAGTAATATGCTCGGCTGTTTATTTTACTTGTATATTGCGTTTTTTAATACATGAAGGCATCAATAGGAGAGTTATTTAAGTTGTGTATTCTGGCTGATGGGGACATCTTCAACCAGTATGTGATCTGATTACCACTAGAATTTGATGGAATTGAACTACTATTACACAGATACTCCTACTATACAAATCTGATGCTTGTGATGCCTTAGGAACTCTGATAGCAGTAAAATTAAGATGGTTTGTGGCTACAGGTAGTAAGATCAGATGCAATCATTCAGCTCACCTGTTGAAGCCAGGATCTGTCTTACAGTGTCATGCTGTAAATAAATATAATTTGACTCTCTGACCAAAAAAAGGAATAATATTACGACTCCACTAAATGTGTTTCACCTTTTACCATGCATATTTCTTTTTGCAGCATTTGTATGCTTGAAGCTAGAGAGAAATTAAAAGTTGGGAAGACTGGTCTTCCTTCTATTGTCAGAAATATTAGCTTTCAGAAACTTGCAACTGCATAACGAGATGATCCATTTATAAGAGAAGCTGTAGCTTGCATTTTTGTTGATGTTATAAGATGCTGAAATTTTGAAGTTTCTTTTTTGTGCAGATCAGTTATTGAAGTTCGTAATGGTTTGACATTCCTTGACTTGATTGTCAAGCAAATTGAGGTACCTGCATATTAGTGGAATATTTTAATCCGTCATGGCATTCCACTTTTAAGCTTTCATTGATTAACTCTTGTTTTGTAGGCCCTGAATGCCAAGTTCGGATGCAGTGTTCCCCTGCTTTTGATGAATTCGTTCAACACCCATGATGATACACTTAAGGTGAAACAATACAATTTTGATGTCTTCTATTCCACGGTTAAGTTTTCTGTTTGGCTGAGGACAAGTGCTGACTTCTTACCATTGCATTTTCTATGTAGATTGTAGAAAAATATGCGAACTCAAAGATTGATATTCATACATTCAATCAGGTTAGTGTGACTGATCATTAGTGATATCAAGTATCTATCAGCTTGTATCTGCACGGAAAAGTTTTGGATTTGTGAAGAGAGATTTAATCTTTTTTGTGAAATATTTACAGAGCCAGTACCCTCGCCTGGTGACGGAAGACTTTGTCCCACTTCCATGCAAGGGAAATTCTGGAAAAGATGGATGGTAATTAACAGTTTAAGATGTGGTCTTCTGTTAATGTCTTTTCTTTCTTTTCAAAATGAATCTTAATTCAAGTTCTGGAACATGTAAGCTGTTGGGATCTCTGTTGAGTTATAATAACAAAGTTCCATCCTCTTTTCTTATAAGCGGAAACATTTTAGATATGGATTGTTTTATTGAGAAATAGTTAGATCAAAATTTTTGCTGTTTCTTTAGTTAGCAATTGGGTGGGTATCATCGTTCTGTCGAACTTAGTGACCTGAACTGATGATGAAAAATTTATCTTCATTTCGCTTTGCGTCTAATTTCTTGTCTCTATGTTATGTATGCTACCTATCTTTTCTGCTTCAAGAATGATAACCAGAATGCAGGTAATTACTGTTGTGAGCCAAAATTGTTTGGTAAAGCTGTCTGTTTCACGGGTTTACTGTGTTGAATTGCTTTCTTCAAATAGTGTATCCAGTCGAGCATGCTTTATGAATTATGATTCCTTGTCCATCTTTTCTAGTCCTTTTGTTGATATAACATGTATATTCACTTGCCTAATTATATTGCTCATGTACAGGTACCCTCCAGGTCATGGAGATGTTTTCCCTTCTTTGATGAACAGTGGAAAGCTTGATGCACTACTAGCAAAGGTTTGCTGCTCTTGACATTGCCTTCTTCTGATTATGGCAGGCGTTCTGGCTACCTTTTTTTAGATTTACCATCTGCTTGAACTGTTGCCTATTAATTATTATATTTGAATCTTCTACAGGGCAAGGAATATGTCTTTGTTGCGAACTCAGATAACTTGGGTGCCGTTGTTGATTTGAGTATCCTTTCTATGATTTTGCATTGTTGAAGAAACTATAGTTCTTTTGTGTGCATTTAATAATATCCAATCATGAAGAACATTTTGACACTAAAGCTATTCTCAATTGCAATGAGAAGTGCATTGTTTTTTCCTTAATTTGACATTGCAGAAATCCTAAATCATTTGATCCTAAACAAAAATGAGTATTGCATGGAGGTACTGACTTGATGCTGTATTTTTAAACTGCATCTTCCTTGGTGAAACTAGTATCTACTTTCTGGAATTTTACAGCTTGATGAGTCTTGCAGGTTACTCCCAAAACTTTAGCTGATGTCAAAGGTGGCACGTTAATCTCATATGAAGGAAAAGTACAGGTAATTGGGTCTATCTGCAGTTTTAGATTCTTATATCTGAAGCGCAGAAGCAATTCCTGTTTATGTATCATCTGGTTGGATATAGACTTGTCGAAAACAACCTACAAATAAATACAAGGAACTATATCTGGTCTACTTTACATGAACAACTAAGTATGTCTATTGGAGAGGTTCTGAAGTCACATTTTAGGCTCTGAAGGTAGCAATATGAAGTCACATTTCATATTTTTATCAAAAGACAGTACCTGCAAAGTGAATATAGTTCCTCTGGTGGTGCTTCATGCCTTCATCATGATGCATTTTCTTGGTAGCGTGCTTGTTCCTAGTCCTTTGGAATCTTGATAGGAAAGGGCCTATAGCTTTAAGTTTTTCATTTTTTGTTCTCCTCCTTTCGACATGGGACATTGCTTAGACAGTCATGGCCGAATTAATAATTCAATTTTCCTTGTGGAAATATGGGATTCTTGACAAGTGTAGCATTTCTTAGTCATTACAGTGTGATCACTCCACATAGCTGAACATCGTAAGAGCACTAAAGGAAAACCTTGTCACTTTGTGGTAGAGATTAGTGAGCTTTCTAACAATTTAGGGATATTACAACCTTAAATCAATTGCTTACTATTCACGACAAATCTATATGAGGAAATAGATTGAAAGGAAATCTACCGTCTCCTGGCTGCTCTATAGTTGCAAGGAAATGATGGACCATTACCGTCTTCTAGCAGGTGGAGCCTGCAGAAGTCATTGAGCTTGTTGTACACTCTCACTGGAAGTATTATTATTTGGCAGTGAAGAGAGAATCAGTACAAAAATTGTAGTAGTGGCTCGAGTTGGTTCTTGAGACCTGGTATTTAGGATGTGAATTTGGTCCTTGGTCTTGGTGATTTCAGATTTACGTCAAAGTACACATCTAGTCAAACTAACTGAATTTGCTGCCTCCAATCTTAATAATTAGTTAATACAATCTTGTCCTGTAGCCATTTATAGCTGAGATACTTTGAGCATAAGTTGACACTCTCTGTAATTTTCTCACTTCTCTGAGCTTGTTATGTTGCTGTTTTTCATGCCTTCTGCATAATTTATATGAGTTACTTCTGCAAAAGTTTCTTATTGAACTTCTGTTCTGTGGTGCTGCAGCTCTTGGAAATAGCACAAGTCCCTGATGAACATGTGAGTTGTATCACCTGTTTCTTCCTTTGTTCTTCCTTTTGTTGATTTATATGTCAAGTGTTATTAGAAGGCATGGAAATGGGGAAGTGACTCAGGTTTCTAAGTATGATACGTTTTAGTTAACGGTTCTATAATTGGACTAGAATCTATTGTTGAAGTGTATATATCCATCTAGGCATCGACATCTCTTTTATTAGCTAGTGTCATGTTACAAATGTTCATTTATTTTCCTAGATCAACATTTGGTGGTATTATTCAACAAGATGAGTTTGAAGTTGCATTGCCTTTTCTTTGCCAATTTGAATTTTCCCTCTTAACACAATGAGGCATGCGATTCGGTCATTTCATCCAAGAGGGGGCTGGTTTGATATTCCATTTTCACTTGCTTGGTACAGGTCAATGAATTCAAGTCAATTGAAAAATTCAAAATTTTCAACACCAACAACTTGTAAGTCGAGATAGTTTATTATCTCTTATGACCTGCTCTAAGCTTTATCAGCAGTCTTGTCAATGAAGCATATTTTGACCGAGCGCCCTTGCTACTGTGCAGGTGGGTGAATTTGAGTGCTATTAAAAGACTTGTAGAAGCCGATGCACTCAAGATGGAGATTATTCCCAACCCTAAGGTATCATTTTCTGCCTGTTTACCATGTGTCCAAGGCTTGCAACACTTCGTATAAGTGCCTGATCTAGCCAATATTCATTGTCAGGAAGTGGACGGAATCAAAGTTCTTCAACTTGAGACTGCTGCTGGTGCTGCGATTAAGGTGTTCAACTTTGTTCTTGATATTTTTGTCACCTTGGTTCCTCTTTTTCGTGACTCTCTTCCTATCTAGCATTACTAATTACCATTTTCTTCTACCAGTTCTTTGACCGGGCAATCGGTGCTAATGTTCCTCGATCTCGTTTCCTTCCAGTGAAAGCAACTTCAGATCTGCTCCTTGTTCAGGTTAATTATGATCTTCCGTTGATTTACAATCCATCCTCATCTTAAATGATTGATAGTGTGCTCATCCACCTGTATATCGTTGCAGTCTGATCTGTACACCTTGACTGATGAGGGCTATGTCATCCGAAACCCAGCCAGGTCTAATCCATCCAACCCATCCATCGAGTTGGGACCTGAATTCAAGAAGGTTAGCAGCAACTCCTCAAGTAGATTACTGCTGTAAATTTGTCTGACATTTGGCTGAATGCTGTTACTGTCTTGTATTCTCAGGTGGCCAACTTCTTAGGTCGTTTCAAGTCCATCCCCAGCATCATTGATCTAGATAGCTTGAAGGTGACCGGTGATGTATGGTTTGGATCTGGTGTCACCCTAAAGGTAATTAGCAAAACTTTCTTCCTCTCTTAAGTGTGTGTGTTTGACGTGCATTTAACGACCTACCAATGACATTATCCTACTTCTCATTTGTTTGAAAATGGAATGGTGTCTTCAATCTTCTTCGTCTGACAATACAGGGAAAAGTGACCATTGCTGCCAAATCCGAAGTCAAGCTAGAAATTCCAGATGGTGCTGTGATTGCAGACAAGGTAATACACTCGATCGGAACACCCAACAGAGCTACCAGATTTAGATTTCACTCGGGTGTCTGATGTTGTTTCATTCATTTTCCAGGACATCAATGGACCTGAGGATATATAGAGGAGCTGCTGGTGCTATTTCGACATCTCGAGTCTGCAACAAGTATGTTTGTTGTGAATGTAAAATCCTCTTTAAATAAATGAACAATTTTGCTTGTGTTGTTAAACGGAACCATTGACACAATACAAATGACTACATAAGAGTAACTTGTTCCTTCATATTTTTGTAGCTAGTCTACTTCCCATTTATTAATTTCCATGGTAATCTGATATGTCAATCAGCCAAATAATTGGTAATATTAGAAAAATAGAAAAGAATTTCTATATAGTAGGTCAAAAAATATTCATGCCACGAAGGATAAGGAAATTTTAACTTGTTTTTATTAACAGCAAAGGGGTTCGATTAATCATGAATGAACCAAATAATTTCGTGTTATTTTTGTTGCCTTTCTAGTAAAAAAGCTCATTCGTCCTAGTGTGGTTGATCATCCTCTTGGGCCAGTTATTGAGCATCGTTCGTGGAAGTTATTGCCTCATCAATCAGCTAATCAGACACGAGCCCCTCTTCAGTCTTTACGAGGACACCCCCTAGCTAGATTAAATACGAAGGGTCAATCCCTCGCCTTAGTAAGCCGTGCTAAGGTTCTCTGAGCACTACGGTAGGATGTGGATTGATCATGACAAGCATCTTCGCTCCGTAGCTTGTGTCGCCTACATAGGATAGAAAAGAATGTTTTGCATGAATATCCGTAGCTTGTGTTCGCATACATAGGGTAGAAAAGAATGTTTTGCATGAACATCTCAATCTTCTTAAGCGAAAATTGTGATGGAAAAGCGTGAGGAGAATTGACCTCGGTAGAAATGGCGGCGTGAAGTTGATGAGCAGGAAAGATGTCTTTTTTCTAGTTGGCCAAGCGGCCTCGTCTTACATAGCCAGGGATTAGTCATTTAAGGATCAGTAGATGCAATGGGATGAAAGAAAGTTCTTCGGTGCTCCTCCGGGACTAATAGTAAGGATCAGTAGATGCAATGGGATGAAAGAAAGTTCTTCGGTGCTCCTCCGGGACTAATAGCACCATATGTTTATACCAAAAAAAAGTGATTTATGAAGTAAAAACACACAACATTAATCTCTATAACAAGTTTAAGGTAAATACTTTTGGTTGGTTTAAAGGTAGCCTTGGTTAAGATCACATGATTCAAGGATCTGACTAAACATTTGGAGGAACATTAGGGTAGAGTAATAAATATCCCCCACTATATTCAAAAAAAAAGTACGCAAGGAAGGAGTGTATTGTAACTGCCCGCTACTAGTTCTAAGTCCGTAACAGTATGCTCAATATGGAAGTGAATGCTCATGAATCCCAAGCAAATCTATTGTTGGCTTGTCTAATTCTTGGTCCTCTTGGTGGATTAGCCCTAGGTCCAAACATCTTGGCTAGCCTTTAGGCTATTCATGTTCACAACATACATGGCTACTATATGTATACTACTAAATTTAACTTGCAAAATCAAGACGACATGATATTACAACCTCATAAAGAAACAAAAATAATAACCAAAAAAAAAGAGGCTAAAATTCAAAAACCAACTAAACAATGAGAAAGTCACAAAGAAGGGAAAATATATCATCCTTCAAAATCATCGATTGTCTTAAGTCTTAAAATCTCCAAAACAAACAAACAAACAACATGTAATCGAACCATCACAATTTTAATCAGAGCAAGCTAATGCTACTTTGATTTTCAAAATTGTGGTGCTCAAAAGGCTATGAATAGAAGCCACTGCGTCCATTTGTTGCTGCTGGCAGATTGAACTATTATCATTACGACAAACCAATATTTGAAAAGCCACTGTCATAATTGAACCATTTTGTGCTTTTAGGCGACCATCGGGACTTATGATGATACCTGATGGTAAAATTGGAACTTTTGTTCCATCAACTCCATTGGCAATTGAAGTGATTGTTGGTAACTCTATGGGCGCATAGATTAAAAATGCTCCTATTGCATCAATGCTAGTCTCTTGGAGCACTAACATATTTTCTTTTCTCATGTGAGGCTGTATTACATTACAACAATTTAGGAAATATTAGTGTAAATATTAAGAAGAATAACAATTAGTGACAGACAATTTCCATCATTAAACAACAACATACCCAGTGATATCCCACAAGTGGGGTCTGGGGAAGGTAGAATGTACGCAGACCTTACCACTATCTAAGTAGAGAGGCTGTTTCCTGGGAACCCTCATCTCAAAACCCATACGCAGAACGGACTAGATATGATCAAAAGTAAAGGAAAGAAACTGTAAAAGAAAATGCATGACAATACGAAAGTATAATACAAATAACACATAAACAGCAAATACTGACAATACAGTTACGTGCTAGAAAGAAAACACTGCTACTCAAACCTATATGGCCCCCTGACTATCTAAACCTACTAACCAATTATCCTACTACTCTAATTCGCGACCTCCACTTCTTCCTATCTAGGGTCATGTCCTCATTGAGACTAAGTTTCGCCATATTATGTCTAATCACCTCCCCCCAGTATTTCTTCGGTTTATCTCTACCCCTCTGAGTACCTCCTAAAACTAACCTCTCGCACCTCCTAACAGGAGCATCGACACTCCTTCTCTGCACAAACATTTTGCTGTTAATCCTTTTCAATAATGAATCACCAAAGGATTATGAAACAATCTTGTTAGCTATAGGTATTTAGTATATTTAGTATTAACCTAAATGATAGTGAATGAAATTATTGGATCACCTAAAGAACAAATGGAGCTATTAATGTCGAAACTAAAACAAACAATAACTTGCTATAATTGGTTAAGTTAGGATAATGTGAAAAATTAAAAAATTTAAATTATCAATGTATATAAATTAAACGCGATAAAAGCTAGTCTTTTGATTGTTTGCTTTTTTTTTTTTTTTTAATGTGTGTTTTTATTGTAATTGACTACAACTCAAAAATAAATTTGGACCAAATGCCTTTTGATTTAATAATCAAAGATTAAAGGTGAAAAAAGAGATAAGTTAGAAATTTTTGTATTTCTACATGTGAAAAAAGATAAATCCAATCATAAGTAATTTTATTTGATTCTTTAGGTAGAAAATAATAAAATATAAATAAAATAAATATGACAATTACCTGAATGATTGTAAGATTATTTCCTGAAACAGTTCCTGTTGGTACTCGAACTAACTCAACCACATCAGTTCCACCGGTCAAAATATCCCACTAGAAAAAATAAAAGTCAAAATCAAACGATAGAGAATGTCATAACTTAATCATCAAAAGATAGTTTGTGAGATGAGTATTATTTAAAATCATATTAATGCCAAAATGAGCAAAACATGTAGATCACATAAGATGGGATATCAATATTAGCATATTAGTCGAATTCAAGACTTAAACTTAATGATTTCAAAATTGTTATCACCAAATTCATTCTACTTTAATTTTAAAATTATGGGTTCAAATTCTCATATTTGTTGAAATTTTTGAGATTTTATACTTGAAAATCTAAACATGAATCGAAAAAAGTCAAATCCTGTATGAGTACTTTTAGGGGTCACTTGGTTAATAACAATGCAAATTTGCAAAGATACATATAGTCAGATCTTTCAATAACAATCATTTCCTATAATAATATATCACAATAGCAACATATCACGTGTAATCTCACAAGATCGGGGTTGGAAAGAATAGAATGGACACAAATCATCCTGCTGCTTCTTGAAGGTAGATAAGTTGTTTTTGAAAACCTTAGATATTTCGATATTAAATCAAAGTTTTATTTGGCATCAATATCAATATCATGTTATTATTACATGGGTAAATTACATAATTAAGCAAACATATGATATGTATTTATTTACATTATACCATTATAGTTTGAAAAATTTATAATTTGTAGTTATAGTTAGAGTTTTATTGCTATTTTCTCTCTCATCTCTCTGTACAATCTCTTGCTAGATATACAAATACATATGTATACTAGTTGTATATATACAATTATTTGATGATATATATATTTAACTCAACATATATACATATACAATTCGTCTCTCTTCGCTTTCTACCTTCTCTCGCTCGTCGCTCTCCTCCCTCCTTCGATCTTGCTCGCCTCTCTCAGCCCTCTCCCAATGTCGCTTGTTAGATATAGAAATATATTTATGTATATCAGTTACACATATACAATTATTTGACAAATATACATACATAGTTCACCTCTCCCGACTCTCTCCTCCCTCTCCCAATCTGCTCTCCTCTCTTCTATTTTTTGCCTTATTATTTTTCAATAACAACACTTTGATGTAAAAACTAAAACAAAAATATCTGAACAAACGATGTCATTATAAAGAAAAGGTCAATTACATACCTGACTCCTTGTGTTGCCATCTTTGAAGAAATTGAAGACATCTTGGAATGAAAGAGGAAGCCACAAGGAAGTAGAAGCAGTGGCAATAAAGCCTCTTGGTTGGGTCGAATCTTCATTTTCTCTAATAGAAATTCTATCTCCACGGTTTAAATGTGGTGAAGTTGGAAAATCTAATTTATCTGTCATGCTTAGGGTTTGAAAGAAACTCTTCACCATCCTTTGAGACATTTCCATTGTATTTTTCAGCCCGATTGGATCGTTAAACACTAAAAATAAAAATACAAAAAGCATAATAAATATTAAAATAATATATCTAGTGTAATTTCACGTCTAAATAGAGTGATGTGCGTCTTTACCCCTATCTTGAGAAGGTAGAGACATTTTTATAGATCCTTGACTCAAGTAAAGTATATCAAAATTCAAATATGAAAATCCAATACAAAATAGTGAAATAATCAGAACCAAAAATAATAATAGTAGAAAAGTGATAATAACAATACTTATATAGAAACAAGATAAGGGTGTGTTTTTGCTATTTGGAAATAATTTGTTTTAGGAAATATAATTTTGATTTTAGTGTTTGGTTGGACAGTGGAAATATTTTCTAGGAATTTTTCTTTTTATTAAAGATTAATAATAATACCAATAGACTGAAAATGTTTTGATGAGATCTTATAATATTAAACATTGAGATAATTGTGCAAGGAAATGACTTTTTCTCAGAAAAATGAGAAAAGTGATATTTTTCCTACTCTTTGGGTTGAAAATATTTTCTCTAAAAAATATTGTCTAATTAGCCAAATATTAGAAAATGATGATTTATTTGAAAAAAGGAATCACCATACCAAACACACCCCTAAAGAAAAAGAATTTTATAAAAAGGACATGTTTCATATTAAAAATTGAAATAATTGTAGAGAAAAATAATTTTCATTCAAAAATAAAATAACTTTTTGATCCTTGTTGTTAGAAAGCATTTTCTCTTATCAAACCTAAAACATAACATATTTTCTTAAAGAAAAATACTTCTTTTGCACCAAACGCACTTTTAAATAAAGAAAAAGAACTCAAAAAAGAAGATCATGTATCAAATAAACAAAGATAAAGGAATGGATTTGGACCTTTTCTATTTTTCAATTAGAGCCACCTTGATTTATATATTAAAATCTAGAAAATTATTAATATGTAAAGAAGGGACATAAAACCGAACCTCCTCTGGAATCATGCCTCGTAGGACATGTCACATTCATTGTAAAATTATGTCTCTCAGTCATTCTTTGAAGTGTGACAATCCATCTTTTAGCTCCAAATGCTTGACGACCATGCAATAAGTCTCTAAAGATACGACTAACCCGATTTTTTTCATGTACTTGGACATGTTCCACCCAAGTAACCTATGAGAGAAAAATAGGAAGTGCAATGAAAATCATTAGCTTGTTAGAAAATAATTTGGAATGTTTGTTGAAAACTCGTAATTGTAATGCATGTTATGAGGTAAGGATTATCTAAGATTATGTAAAGAGATAACTATTCATCTTTTGTTATTTAGATTTGAATATCTAGAGCATGAACAATATAATATTAGTCGAGGTTCAACATTGTTACATTAAGAGCAATAGTGATAGATCTGACGAATTAATACCACTTTGAATACCATATTAAAAGCAACAAACATAAAATACTGACATATATATATGACACATTCAAGTTGTGTAAATAACATCTTATAGAATGTCCAGATTTGTGTTGCGTAAGGTCTCATTTAGGGGAAAGTACTCCCTATAAAAAGATATTCATTTCCAAGGCTCAAACTTGATACATCTGGTCATGATAGTAAATATTGTCATATTATATAAATAATGATATGGAGAGAGAAAATTATTCTTACCTTACTTTTGCCGTTGCCTATATCTTGAATTGCACAACCGGAAGGAAATTTCCAAGAATAAGAAGGTGAACCACTTTGCATCTCATTGACTAAGTCATATGAGACATCCACCATAATCCATGTTTCTTCGTCAAGTTGTTTACAACAACGTATGAAGAGAAAATCTCTTGCTTCCACCAGTGGAGATAAAATATGCAATTTCTGATACATCTGTTTTTAAGAACAAAAAAAAAAAAAGTTATATCAATTTTTATGAAACAGTTGTAATATTTATTTAATTCTTAAGAAAAAGACATAAAATATAGATTAATAATTTACTAATTGTATATAGCCTTCCAAAGGTCCAGAATCAAGAACTTCAATAGTCCTAGCTGTTGTGACTATAGTAGAAAACAAATTCATCCATTTGACCTGTATATATATACAAATCATATCATTTATAAGAATATGATAAACGATTAAACAAGAACAATAATAATTATGCCTCAAAACAACTGCTCATTATCAATGTATGGCACTCCGTTGGATATCTCACTTGCTCAAGTTTAATATCCTTCTGTAGGGGTGAACAAAACCAAATCGAAAATCAAACCAAATCGCAAATCAAGTCAACCTGACAAAAAAAACCCGACTAGTGGTTCGACTTGACTTGGTTTGGTGTTGACGNGACGCTGAACATTGGTGGTTGGCTGCCACCTACCAAAATTACTCCTATATAAAGGAGTAATTTGTTCTTCATTTATCATTTATTTCTGGTGTCTATTTTGCTTTATTTATTCCTCCTAAATTTTATTACTCACTTTGCTGCATTAGTCCAACACGACTGTCCCATAACCATAACAGGACTATATTTGTGATTCTTATTGTGCTATTCTACCGAGAGAAGGATCCTCAATGTATAAAAATCAAAAGTTTTATTTTCAAAAAAAAAGAAAAAACTAGAACACAATTATGGTAAGAAAATCAGAGCAACAACCTGATGGGCAAAAATTTTTTGATTGATTTGACAAGCCACCGCCAATAACAGCTACAGGCATTGATTGATCGAAACTACGAGGAATGTATTTGAGAATATAGGGTGGAACTAGACTGGACGGGGAGGATCCTGCTACTGGATCAATTCCGAGGAGTGCTGAGAATTTTAGAGGCGTTGAGCTCTCTAAAGCTAAGGCAAATGCGCTATTACCACCTTTACTGTGACCGGAAATCCCCACTTTCTCAAGATCCGGTTGAACTTTCTTTGGCAGTTCTGATTCTAGGTTGTTGCTTAACCATTCTACTACTTTACTTATGGTTTTCAGATCCTGGTTAACAGGAAGCTGCAAAATGTAATAACACTGGATTAGAAATTATAAGTCAATAGAGACAGATTTTTACTAATCAAAATTAAAAACAAAAAAGTAAACGCTAAGGGTGCATTTCGCATGAGGAAAAATATTTTTAATTTTTTTCTTTTGTGGGTGGGGGCCGATAAGGGGCAAAGGTAGGAGTGAAAAAAATTAGATTTTTTAAAAATTGAAAAATATTTTTCAGAAAATATGATCTTACGTAGGGGTGAACAAAATCAAACCGAAAACTGAATCAAACCGCAAACCAAGTCAACCCGACTAGTGGTTCGACTTGACTTGGTTTGGTCTTGACGAAAAAAATCCGACTATATTTGGGTTGGTTTGATTTTGATTTTAAAAAACCAACCCGAGGCCAAACCAACCTGACATTTTATATATATATACACATGTATACACACACACACATATTATTGGTTTGGTGTTTAAAAAATTTAAACCAACCCGAAATTAAAAAATTCGAATTTAATTAGTTTGGTTTGGTCTATATATTAAAAAAACCCGACATAAATGGTTTGGTTTGATTTAATGTTTAAAAAATTCGAACTAACCCGGACCATGTACACCCCTGTCCTTCTGAACTGAATAGTTATAACATGAAAGCATTAAGAAAACTTACTGGATCAATAAAATTGTTGATCAACTCAACTGCAGTCATTGGGACGATTCCAGAATCCCTTGATGATTCAATTCGAGTAGTTGCTGATTTATAAGGACGATTCCGCTGTGGAAATATTCCTTCATAACTCTCATGATGAATAAAACACCTCCCATCACTTGTTGAATCTACCCAAATTGGATGATTCATGTGCAAAAGTTCAATCATTTCGTTCACAGAAGCAGCAATAAGCTCAAGCATAATTGTTTTTTGCCTATTGTCATGATGGGATTCAGAATGCTCTTGTGACGATGGAGACATTATTGGGATATTATTGATATTTATTGAATATAATCGAGCATTATTATTATTGTTATTGTCATTATTTTCTTGACGAACAGGAGGAGGATATCTAGTGAGAGAGCTATATATCTTTGGGTTTAACAAACTTTCATGAGATGAATTTAGTGGTGCCAAATTTGAACCCATCACAATATGTCTTCCAAGAGAATTTGAGACAATATTTGATACTCTTGTATGCTGAACAAAAAAATAAAAAAAATAAAATAACAATTACTAAATTAAGTTACTTACTAAAATAGGTAATAGTTTATAATAAAATATGAGTTGAGACTCTAAAAGGATAAGAGTAAATAATTTTTTGTCAGTATATAAAACTTAAATTCTTTTCATTTGATTAATTGACTACTAGATCAAGGTGATATCTCTTGACAAGGGAAGGTGCAACGAGACAAATTTAAAATTTAAGCTAGATAAATTCAGCCTTTTAAAGTTCTTAATTGGATTGTTTTAGTGTCAGAGCTTGGACCTTAGACCTCTTGCTAAGGATGGAATAATCTTATTCATATTATAGTAACCCCCTTTTAATTAAGCATTTAACGCTTAATTTAGTGTACTTATCTGCTTTGTGTCAAAAAATACTGAATTTAAATAAATTCAATGCTTATGAGCCTCAAATTTATCTTACCACAATATTTTTGAGTCACAATATAGACATATATATGGTAATATATTTCAAAGTGCAAGTTATGTGCCAAATATCTTAAAAGATAAACTAATTAATCCATCATACTTGAGTCATGAATTTATCTCTATCTTTTGTCATATATAAGTAATTATTTTCAAGATGAATTAATAAATTTTTTTTTAAAAAAAAAGGAAAAGTAAAAAATTTACCTGCTCTCTCAACATTTGATTTTCCTTTCTCAAATTTTCTAAATTACGTGCCCTTTCTTCTACTCCAATAGGTGGACCATCACAACTTGGGCACCAAATATTTTGCAATGCTTGTCTCATTGCCATATTCTCACAGAGATACTTTTCATTTTCTGTTCGAAGAGTATTGTTGTCTGATCGCTCATGATGACTCTGATGAAATATTATATGACAAAAATTAATTAAATATGAAATAACAATACAAATTTAATCTAACAAATAGGTAAGTAATAGCATAATTAAAACCATTTTAAATTTGTGAACATTCACAAACAAAGGAATCACAAGTACACATTTTAACTAATTGAAGATTTATGCACTTAGCTAGACATTACTAGCATCAAAATTAGAATTTTATAATAATTGAAGGGCCAAATTTGTTATAAAGCCTTTTTGAAAAAAAGCTAAAAATTATTTTCTCCTTCCATCTTTGCTTAAATGTTTAGTTCAAATTGATTCATAAAAGACGTTATTAAAATAGTACATTTTAAATATGTTTTAGACGTTAAAAATAGTACAAAGATGTGATCTGTAAGGGTTAAAATTTAAATAGCCCTTACCACTATCTTAGAGGAGTTTGAATCAGGAGGTTTGTTATATATATATAATTCCTAAGATTTGAACTTTGAAGTAGACTTCTTGGTTTGTATTCAAGGAATTTCCTTTATATATATAAGTTCAGGTGAACACCTCTCTACCCCCTAGATCCGTCTTTAGAGAGATTGTTTTATATAAAACCTCAACTCAAGAAAAATACAAACCAATGCAATATGGACAACGTAAAACAAAAATGGAGAAATTCTGGCAAAGTAGTATAGATAACTTATCAAATCATCCTAAACAATAGTCAAAATAAGATAAAATAATAGAAGTGTAAAAAATAATAGATAATAATTAATCTCAAAGGACAAGAAACTACAAGAATAATCCTTGACTAATAATACGATTAAAAGTGTAGAGGAATAAGCAAGACAATATTCAACCGTCCAACTAACCTCCTACTCTAATCTAGCTCGGACATTCTTGCCTTATTCATCTTAAAGATAACACCCTCAACCTTCTAACTTTAACACACCAACAACACCCAAATTGCAGTGCCTCTCTAAGTGCTCCAATTCCCTCAACGTACTGTTTCTGTGAGTTTATGAAAGTAAGATTATCATTTGTGTCTCTTTCACCAACACTTTATTGTCCTCGTCCTTGATACACTTCAATTGATTTAGATCACATGTTCTCTTTTCTCTCGCTTTTACAAGCTCGTAAAACTTCTTATCCCCACTTTTATCCTCATGAACATACAAACACTCAAATATTATTGTCTTTATTGTCGTAATTGCTAACTTCAATTCCTTCTTTGCCACTTTATACTTTTTCTCGATTTTCATCCTTTCCACCAACTTAGCATATGCTACTTACTATCCATCTTTCCTTGGACTTCTTCATTCGACCATCAATCCTCTTGATACTCTTCAATCTACCTCTTAAGACCGTCAACACCTCTTTAAATGCTTCACTAATGCAACTAAAAGTCCTAAACCACATATTATTGACATCACTACCACTGCCCTAAACCCCTCATAACTATCAACTTCTCCCCCATCTCCAAAGCAGAGGCCATATTGAAGCTGCCCCATTTGAGATAACTTTATAAAGACCTTTATCATCCTTCTGAAGGAGCAACTAGTTTTTTTTAAGTTTTAGCCACCTTACTATGAAAGGTTACCAAGTGATCCTTCTTTGAAAAACTTGAATTGGTTACCATCGATCCAAAATATCTTGCAAAAATCTTAAGTAAAACTTCTCCCACATTTCTAGCCTCGAAATCAAAACCTCTGTACACATCATTATACCTTGTCGAAGTAAATTACTAAGATACCACAACTTATACCCATATTCATATCCTACCTTAGATCTTATCCATTTAGTCACCTCAATATAAGCTCTATTAATCCTCCTACTTCACTACTTCTATGAATTTTTTCATCAAAAACCCTATATTTCAAGAGTCTACTCTCAACCTACACATAATAAATATAATAAAAAAGAACTTAATATTTGGTAATTGAATAAATAACAAACTAAGAAAAAATAAATATTAATTAGAGTTATGAAATTGGATTGTGGTCTATTTTTAAGCCCAACCCAACCAGATAATGTATTAACCCATTTATTTCTTTATTCAAATCATTTTGACTGGCATGAACTTAGTTCAATCCTCTAGTTAATGTTCCAAGATTAGATTAAATAATCCAAAAAAGGAAAAACATAAATTAAAAAAGAAGATTTTCTTTGACTTTAAATTCTCAAGATCTAATAGAAATACAAATTTTTGTCCATTTAGTAATTCCTTGCTAAGTAATGGAACTTATTAGGGAGTTTATATACTTTGAATAATTTTGTCATTGGTTTAATTGAGCAACAACAAATAATTATAAAGAAAAGAATTTTTTTTAATAAAAAACATATATTAATGAGGCAAAGAATATATTTTCAAATCTATTGATCAATTCAACAAGGACAAAAAAAATAATTTTAGAAAACTATATTGAATTTGAAAAGTGAAAAAATTCATTATACATGGAGATTGGAGGTAAAACAACTAAAAAAAAAAGAAGTAACTGTACTAATTAATAATAGGGAAAAATATTGTCGTATTCATTTACTCATTCTAACAACTTATTGAATTTCGAGAAATAATTTTTGGGGTACTACTTTTAATTAATTATTTTTCTAGAATTTTACATAATTTAAAGCCCAAAAAAACCAATTTGTTAATAAGCCAATCAACTAAGTCTAATTGAATTTATAAAAAAAATCTAATTAATTAAAATTACCTTTGTTTGAGTCCTCTTGTTTTGAAACCAAAACTTGATTTGCTTTGGGTTAAGCCCTACTTCCACGCCCAATTGATTGCGTTGATTCTCATCTGGATGCGGACATTGCTTGAAAAATCTTCAATCAAAATTCACAACAACAAAAAAAATCATTACTGATCAATTTTTAAAATACAAACTTAAAAATGAAAAACAAGAAAAGACTTTGTCATAAAAAAATTATGGTGGATCGATAAAGATTTCTTCGTCATTAATTTAGGTCTCAAGTTCAAGTGTTAGAACTAAACCCATCTTTGTTAAGGAAGTTTTACCCCCAAAACAAAATTCAATTTCCAATTTGATTTTAGATTAGTTAAACCCT
>DF357712.1:0-43036 GCA_000787875.1 Solanum virginianum | reverse complement strand
AAAAATGGGGGGGGGGGGGGGGGGAATTCTAAAGATACAAAATGTGAATGCCAGATAAGAATTGTGATGTGTTTTGTTTTTTCTCTTATTTTGTTTGAGATCAATATATATGATTTGTTATTTATACATTTTCTGTTTAAAATGCATAAAAAGTCAAATTTCATAAATGGACATATAATTATGATTTTTTCCATTAAAATCACATAATTATATTTTCTAATAATAAATATTTGTTATTTATATATTTTCTATTTAAAATGCATCAAAAGTTAAATTTCATAAATGGACATATAATTATGACTTTTTCCATCAAAATCACATAATTATATTTTCTAATAGTAAATATTACTCTTCTCAAAAATGGGATTGATGGGGTTGGCCATCTTTAAATTGAATCTATATTTATAAAAAATTAAAATAAAAAAAGGTTAAATGTAGAAATAAAAATTATTTCTCATCAAATGTTTGGTTTTATAATAATTGTGGTTTGCCAATTAGTTATATATCAATTAATAATCTATAAATGAACTATAGAACAATATTAATTTTATGACAATCTGATTTTTGAATATATTCTATATATTTTCCCTCAATATATTTTTTTAATGATTTTATACAGTCAAATTAAGTACATAGATGTATCATATGTAGTGCTTATTATAAATTTCTTACTTTTTTTCCCCTAAAATAGTTTTTAACATCTGAAAATACAACTAGGATTAAAGTGAATTTCAATGAAATTCATAACAAAAAAATATTTAATTTTTTTATTTATAGTAATATAATTATATTTTATAGTGATTTAGGTAGAACTTTTGGTAAATTCATTAAGAAGTTCCTTTATAGGAAACAAATTCAATAGTATACCTTAAAATTTTATTAGCTAATTTGATTTAATTCTTATCTTTCTTATTTGGTGCTCAATACGTAGCATCAGCAGATTTGGTTAGCTCCTAAATGTTTCATATTTGAATATTGGAAATAGGACAATTTTATCTTTTAATTATTCAAAACTTAAAAAAAAAATACTTTTCTTAAAACTTTTCATCAAATATTATTATATTTATTAAAATATTATATATATTTTTTCTCTTGGAGCCTCCAACCTTAGGATATTGTAAACCATAGTCAAGTTAAGATTATAATATTTTTCATTTTATAAAATTGAACAGATAGAAACATTTATTCCGTGTTGAAGTTGTATTGATGGCGAAAGTAAATAGAAAATGTTTTATACAAGTACATGAACGGACCAAAAAAGACATGCAGGATAGTTTAACAAATTAAAACGAAGATATAATACATAAATATACATATAAATTTAACCTTAGCTGACAAGTAAACACTTCAACTTTGAAAATGCATATTTAGACATCTCAATTCAATTTTAATTGACTACTAAAACTCAAACTCATCCCTAATGTATTTCATGGACACTTAACACTAATGTAAACAATAACATATCCAATAGAATCGCACAAGTAGGATATGTGAAGGATATAATGTAGGCAGACCTTAGAGAGGTTGTTTTCGAAAGAACCTCGTCTAAAGACTTTAACTTTACAGTTGATACTAATATGACGCATAAAATTCTAAAATATCTATATGATCATTTTATAAACTAGAATGTTTAATTGATACTACACAAACGAATCAACATATTTAAATATATATACTCAAAATTAAAGTATTTATTTATCAATATAGAAGAATGTTGTTGTCAAAAATAAATATCACATGGAAAAGGTTGTTGTGAGACAAATAATTGAAAATTTCATGGTACAATTCTAGTATTCTACCTATTGAGTACTTTTGTTTTTTCTCCATTTTCTTACAATTTAATCTTCTCCAGCCGGCAAGATTTTCTTTATCAAACATCATTACTCTTTAAATTACCAGAATTTCCAGTTCTTGATCTCAATTTTTCACTAAAAATGGCTTTCCAAAAGATCAAAGTGGCTAACCCCATAGTTGAAATGGATGGTCAGGTTCTTATTTCTATTATCTCTTTTGCGTTTAATTATGTGCTCTTTGTGTTAAACTTTCTTGATTGGTGATTCCATTTCAGCAGGCTGTTGTATGCTAATTGTGTACTGATTTTTGTTCAAGAATTGATTTTTTATGCTGGTTTTTGATTCTATGTGAAATTGGTGTGTGTAAATAGCTGCTTCAGTTTGAAATAGGCTGTTAGTATCCAAATTTATGTAGTGATTTTCGTTCAAGAATTGATTTTATGCTCCCGGAAACAGGTCTGCTTACATTTTATGCTTACATTTTACCCTCCCCAGACCCAGTTTGTGGGATTCCACTTGGTATGTTATTGTTGTGTTAATTGATTATGCTGGTGCTTGATTCTAGCTGAAATTGGTGTGTGTAAATAGCTGCTTCAGTTTGAAATAGGCTGTTGTATCCAAATTTATGTAGTGATTTTAGTTCAAGAATTCATTTTTATGCTGATTCTTGATTCTAGGTGAAATTGGTGTATATAAATAGGTGCTTCTGTTTGAAATAGGCTGTTATATCCAAATTTATGTAGTGATTTTAGTTCAAGAATTGATTTTTATGCTGCTTCAGTTTAATGTTGCCTAGAGGCAACATTAAACAATAATCGTAAATTTTTTTATCAAATTCTTTGTCCATGTGTTTGTCATTCATGCTTTATAACTATTAGTCTTGGACTAAACATATATATATTTGTATATTTTCTCCATTTGTGGCTTATTTCACTAAAGCACATGCTTTATTCGCGTTTGGTGCGTGAAGCCCCAATGAACCTTAGAGCTTTTTTATGCTCTTGATAACACTGGATTTACATCAAGCAGAGGCACCTCGGATACCACGCTTTTCTTTAGGGTCAGATACCGAGGCACCTCTCATACCATATGAACAGCCTAGTTCACTCAAAATTTGTAGTTATTACCGTGATAAAGCAGCAGGGTGAAATGATAATCAACCTTAAAAGTATGATAAAAGTTCACATTATGTCATTTATATATATGATAAATTAGTTTGGTCCCCTGCATTACTCGTTGGTTCTTGTTTTACTGTTAAGAAATGTATATTTTCATTTTCTTATGTTTCTTTACATGTAATGCAGGAGATGAAATGACCCGTGTCATTTGGAAATTAATTAAGGATAAGGTAACAAGTTGTTTTGCCTTATGTATATATCAGTAGAATATTCTGTCTCCATCCTCTCATATTCATTTCAATTTTCACAGTTGCTGACATTTGAATTCTCTTTTAAGCTTTAGCTCATCTTGCCTTTTGTGGAGTTGGATATAAAATACTTCGATCTTGGCCTTCCTCACCGTGATGCCACAGATGATAAGGTCACAATTGAAAGTGCTAAGGCTACTTTGAAGTATGTATCCACTTCTTTCTATCTTTACGTTTCTGCTTTATGAAAAAACAATTGTTTTAGGACCAAGCTCATATACTGACTTTCCCTAACCTTTCCGTCGGTTATTGAATGTTTGATCTTTATCTATCCAGCCTTATGATGTTTGAACTAATAAATGCAGGTATAATGTAGCAATTAAGTGTGCAACCATCACTCCAGGTGCTTATGTTTTTCCGTTTTGTTTATTTCATTTTATTAACCTGCTGGTCCTGGATTGATGATAGTATTCGGAGTACAAGGATTAAACCATCAAATTCAGTGTGATATCGTACATCTATTACTTAATTTTTAGAATTAAACTTCGGCATAATACATAAACAGATACTCAAACATTACCTCAACTGGCAACTTAACACTACAACTTTGAGAGTGCACATCTAGATACCTCAACTTGGTCTCAATGGGCAACTAAACACTTCAACTCGTTGTGTTTCGTGGACACCCAAAGCTGACATGACACATAAATTTTGGAGGTTTCGAGATGATCATTTTGGAAGTTGGAGTGTTCCACTGACATAGTGGAGACTAATTGAGGTGTCTATATGTGCATACTCAAAATTGAAATGTTAACAAGCTAGTTGAGGCTAAGATTGAATGTCTATTTATGTATTATGCCTAGAACTTCCGTGTTTAAAACCTACATCAAGGAGCTATACACTACAATTTGAAAACATTGAAGAAAGTTTGAGATGAGGGTTCCTCGGAAACAGCCTCTCTACTTTGGTAGTGGTAAGGTCTGCGTACATCCTACCCTCCCCAGACCCCACTTGTGGGATTTCACTGGGTATGTTGTTGTTGTTGAAGAAAGTTTGAGAAAATCGTAAGTTTTTTGAAGTATAAAATCTGACTGAGAGATAACACAAGATGTTGAACATGGATTGAAGTTGTATGTTAATGCATTGCAGATGAGGCCCGTATGAAGGAGTTTAATTTGAAGCATATGTGGAAGAGCCCAAATGGGACAATTAGGAACATTCTTAATGGTGAGTCTCCATCTCTATGCGCCAATTTTGGCGGGTGATATCTTTGTAATAAATTGAACATGTCCAATATTAGTCGATATTTCATTGCAGGTACGGTGTTTAGGGAACCAATCCTCTGCAAAAACATCCCCCGACTTGTCCCAGGTCTATACTACTTGCTGAACTTGTATATTTGTTAATTGTTCACTTGATTCTCTCGTTGACTTACATAGATGTAACTGACATCAGGTTGGTCAAAACCGATATGCATTGGCAGACATGCTTTTGGTGATCAATACCGAGCTACTGATACAGTAATTCAAGGAGCTGGAAAACTCAAATTAGTATTTGGTAAAGTTTTGCCCATCTGTATAGTTGCATGAACCTGTATGATTCCGAAACTCGAAACTCTGCTAATATATGTTGTTTGGCTATGAGTATATTGGTTCTGGTTCATTTACAACTTTTTCAGTGATTATGTTTCGAAAATGTTGCTGAGATATTGTATTGAACATGATTGCAGTACCAGAAGGGACAGATGAGAAGAACGAGTTTGAGGTTTACAACTTCACTGGTGCTGGTGGAGTAGCTCTATCCATGTACAACACGGATGAGGTTTGTGTGTACCTAAAACCTATTTTGCTCTGTCTCTCTCAAAAATGTTGTCTCACCGATACGATCCTCCAAAAATACGCTACTTTTGGAGGATCCCGCATGCAGAGTCCGAGCAACATAAGCGTGAAACAGAAAATTAGATTGCCTAGAGTTATGCATCTTGGCTGTTTTTTTCTTTCTGTGCAGTCTATCCGTTCTTTTGCTGAAGCTTCTATGAACATGGCATATCAAAAGAAATGGCCACTCTATCTTAGCACAAAAAATACCATCCTCAAGAAATATGATGGAAGGTACGGCCAGGCGTTGATCTGATTCTGTATTATCTGCACACTCACATTTAAAAGTCGGATGGTTTCTTTACCTTTTTACCTCTATTTGCCTGTCTTCCCGACCCCTTCTGCTTTTGGGTATCTCTTCTTACTTTTATGATCTTTTCTGAAGATTCAAGGACATATTCCAGGACGTTTATGAATCAAAATGGAAGTTAAAGTTTGAGGAAGCTGGAATCTGGTAAGCACCCGACTTTTCATTTCCAACGACTCGTTCTTGTTAATGGTTGTAATGATGGAGATTGTTAAATGCTTGAATTTATCAAAAATAGGTACGAACATCGCCTCATTGATGATATGGTTGCTTATGCTTTAAAAAGCGATGGTGGTTACGTATGGGCGTGTAAAAACTATGATGGCGATGTACAGAGTGATTTCTTAGCACAAGGTATGCTTGGTCGGCTTGCTAACGGTTTATAGATCTATCTAGAATACATTTTGTATTTTCAATATGAACTTGTGCAATTTTCACTTGTCCTACCTACTTTAATGTTCGTTTGAGTAATTGTTCTTATATCGTTTATTGCTTGAATAGGATTTGGATCGCTTGGATTGATGACATCGATCCTGGTATTTCCTTTATTTTCTTCCATTTTTCCATGCTGCTCCCAGTTCCTTTAATTTCGAGTCCTTTATCTCGTGATTTCATATGATTATTTGAGATATCCATGCTTAGATGCAGAAAGTCTCAAGTTTTCTAGAAAATGAGAATCTTTCGTAGATCATTTTGCTTTCGTTGCTGATTTGCGACTTTATTTTGGATGCTAATGGGGTTGAAATATTTGGTTTAGATATGTCCAGACGGAAAGACCGTAGAAGCAGAAGCAGCCCATGGAACCGTGACCCGCCACTACAGGGTTCATCAGAAAGGAGGTGAAACCAGCACAAATAGCATTGCCTCAATTTTTGCTTGGACTCGTGGACTTGCACATAGGTAGGACATTTTAGTACTTAATTTGCTGCGCTTATCACTCCCGAGGCTTTAGTCTGGTGGTAAGAGTGTAGCACGTGATATCAGTGGCATTTTCGTCAAGGGTATTCATATTTTTAGAACATGGGTGAGTGATTTTTGTATCAAGGATGTTCAACAATTGATATACATATCAAAATATCTATATTTAACCTATATATTTGAAAAAGTTTTCCTATGAAAGGTGTTCATCTGACCACCCTTGAGTGAATGTAGCTCCCCCTAGCGTGATATGTGGATTAGGCACACGTCCTAGATTCAGACCCTTGCCACAGGCAGGTCCATTTTCCATCGGGTTTCAGCTTGTGCACCACTTACGCTCGAGGATGCACTTAGATGTTTAATGATAACGGTACCAAACAAATAATCATGTATTTTTAACAGGGCAAAATTGGACAATAATGCTGCACTCTTGGATTTCACCGAGAAACTAGAAGCAGCTTGCCTCGGTGCAGTGGAAAACGCAAAAATGACCAAAGATCTTGCACTTATTATCCACGGATCCAAGTGAGCTCCTTACTTTTTCCTTATGCATCATATTTCATCGTTCTGAAGTTAACCCTTTGTGCTGTTGTCGATATAATTTGCGTGCTGTCGAAACCTTACAGGGTCTCTAGACATCAATATGTGAACACTGAAGAGTTCATTGATGCTGTGGCCGATGAGCTGAAAGCTAGACTCCTGAAAGCAAAGATTTAAATGTACGTTTTTCTGATTGAAAACTTTATTGTTTCAACTTTTTTTTTAATCCCACTCTGGTCGAATACCAATAGACAAGAGGGAGTCGTTCGAATGGTAACCACTCCTCACTTCCAACCTGAAGGTTGTGAGTTTATGTCACCAAGTGAGCAAAAAAGGTGGGAGCTCTTCGAGAGGGGGTTAAAAAACAGATGATTGAATACCATTATAAGTACGTCTTTATATCTTACTGGGATTTAATTTTGACTCCGTACGATATAATCTAAAATGTTTTTGTTGAAGGGATCATGTCTAGAGCTTTGTTGTCTTGAATGTTGAAAATACCGTCTAGCACGAAACTCCGTCATAACTTACCAATGCCTCTTGTTCTAACCAATCTGGTCTATTTAGTATTCATGACCTTTTCCATATTACCGCCAGGAAACAACCTCTCTACCTCTTGGAGGGAGTGGTAAGGTCTGCGTACATTGTACCCTTTCCAGACCCCACTTGTGGGATTCCACTGGGTATATTGTTGTTGTTGTTGTTGACTTTTACAATATTACACGCTCGCCTCTCATCATACCAGTTGTATTGCTTAGACTCTCCAAAAGTATTATCATACCCTTGTCAGATCCTCCAAAATTCCACTATTTTTGAAAGATGCAATATGCTATCATTGACATTTTTAAATAGTCCGAGCAACATAGCTTTCCGGAACTTGATTTCCAACCCTATTCACTTTAAGAGACTTTCTCATCCTTCCCCTCCCCTACAACCATCAATTATTCCCTCCATTCATTACATTTTTCATGAGCGTTTTGCTTTTAAATCGAATTTATACCACTAGATAGCGTGTAACGGCCTTTTATTGTAATCATCATAGTTATTTTTTGGGTAATTTACATAAATAATATATTATTTAACTTAAATTATGAGTTTTAACATAATTTTAACTCTTATCAAATATAATTATACTTTTGTTATCAAAGATAGCAAAGGGAAGGAGAAGTTCCATTTCTTTTTATTACTCTGTTTCTTTCTTTCTCTTTCTTTTAAAAATATTAATTAATCATTTTAATTAAAAATTTAATTTTAGATTGAATATTACGCAAATATTGTTGTTACTATTCTTTAAACTAGAAGATTTATTTTATGTAAATAAATATAATGCACCGACACAATTTTAATAGATTAACCTATAAACTAATTTAAATAGTGTTTAAATATTTGAAATTCAGGTATAATATTTTTTGACACAATTAATAAAAATAATAATAAAAACTACAATTGTAATACATTTTGAATTCAATATTTCATATGTATTATATATATTTTTTAATGCACGTGGAGAATATAATTAATATAAATATTTTTTGACACAATTAATAAAAATAATAATAAAAACTACAATTGTAATACATTTTGAATTCAATATTTCATATGTATTATATATATTTTTTAATGCACGTGGAGAATATAATTAATATAAATATTTTTTTGACACCAATACATTTGAATTCGATACTTCATATGTATTATAGACATTTTTAATGCACATGGAGAATATAATTAATATAAATATTTTTTGACACCATTAATAAAAATAATAATAATAACTACAATTGTAATACATTTTGAATTCAATACTTCATATGTATTATAGACATTTTTTAATGCATGTGGAGAATATAATTTATGTTGAATTCGATAATTCATATGTATTATAGACATTTTTTAATGCATGTGGAGAATATAATTAAAATTTTTTTAATATAATAATTATTTTAACATCATTAATAAGAGAAAATAACAAAAAATAATTATAATACGTTTTAAATTTAATAAATAATACATATTATAAGTATTATATGCGAATTTTAAATATTTTAGTGTGATTTAATTAATTTTATATTATTAAAAAATGTATTATATTTATTAAAATAATTATAATTGTGAATTTTAAATATTGAAGTGTGATTTAATTAGTTTTATATTATTAGGTTTACTCTTTTAAATATATTATTTATGTAAATATTTCTTATTTTTTTACTCCTTTTTTTTTTAATTTCTATTTTTTCCAGATAGGTTTCCACTTAAAAGGAGAGACATTTTGCAGCCAGAAGAAAATATAGAGAACTTCTAGTACTTTTCACATACAACAATATTGGACGGAAATAAGTTTGAATACATCGCGATGGATAGTGTGGATTTATATAGTCAATCTCAACTTGTTTGAGATTAAGGTATCATCGTCCTTGTTCCCCTCATCGATCCACGTGGAAAATAAACATTTAATTTTCACTTGATTTAATAATCTCATAAAGATGGATGGATGCATAATATAATTAGTGTGTAATGTTTCACAATTCCATTTGTATCTTATATGTTATTAATAACTGCCATAAGAGGATCCTTGGCAAGTCGATATAAGTTATACCAATAACGACAATAATATATCTAAAGAAATTTTACAAGTGAGATTTGAAAAAGGCGATGGGTACGCAACTTTATTGCTATGTTGCAAAGGTTTTTTCTAATGGGAAGAGGTTATATAGATGTAAAAAAAACATAGCAATAACAATAGATAGTACAATAAATGAAGTAGAGGAAATAGGTAAAAATAAAATCAAAGAATAAGATAATATGGTAGGAGAGTACTAATAAATATATACTAGGAGAAATTCAGCAACACTCGACTATCTACTAACCTTTTATCTTAATCTTCGACTGTTATATCCTTGGTAAGGTGCAAATATGTTATGTTTTATCTAATCACTTGTGTCCGACACTTCTTTTGCCTACATATTTCTACCTCTCTTATGATCCACAATAGTTAGCCTTTCACATCTCGTCACTTGGGCATCGATGAATCTTTTTTAACATGTCTGAATCATCTCAGTCTTGTTTTTCTCATCTGAATCATTTCAGTCTTGCTTTTCTCATCTTTTTTAGTGTATCTGAAAGTCACTTTCACCTTGTCATGAATACGTAATTAGTAAATGGAAATACAATTCAATATTATTTGGTATTAGTAAAGGCAAAAAGAAAAGAAAACTTTAGGGTACACTCTTATTTTCTTTCCTTCAAAAGATTCTCAAGTAGACGTGTCCAATGGTTTAATTCGTTTGTTTGTCTCCAAAAATACAAAAAAAAAAGGGGGGGGGGGGCCGGGGACATGGACGCCCATGAATGCTAGATATTTTGCATTAGGTATCCGAAACTTCTTAGTCTGACTAATCTGAATTTATGTTACGTAGATTCATTAAGGGAGTAAAATCACTTCTAGCTAAAGCTTATTTTTCAGAAAGAGAGTTGTGATATTTCAAATATTATAATATAATGAGCTAAAATAAAGACATCCTATTAAGAATGGAAAAAAAGTCATCACCACTTTTTGGTGGTATAGTAAATGATGAACTCAACTTGAATATAATCGTGATTGGCAGGAAAGTTTTACTCTTAATTAGAGATTTGCAATGTGCCAATTCGTTTGTTTGTCTCGAAAATTACAAAAATGGCTGAGGTAACATGGACTACACATGAATGCTAGATTTTTTATTATTATTATATTAGGCATTTGAGATTTTCTTATCTAACTAATCTGAATTCACTTAAGTAAACTCATTAAAGAGATAAAAATACTTTTACTAAGGGTTACTTAATTCTTAGAATCAAAATTAAAGATCTCTGGCCAGGGATAACGAAATTCTAATCATCACATTCCTCGTAAGTGTTTGAAGAACTGAACTTGAACAATACAATCATTGGTAGGATTATTTCATTCTTAGTCAATCATTTGCAATTCAAGAAAAATAAAATAAAAGATGTTCTCTTGTTTTCTTTCCTCGAGAAGATTCGATTAGGAACAAATCGTGTGTGTCAATTTGCTTGTTTGTCTCAACAATTTCAAAATTAGTAGGGTTAACATGAACCACACGTGAATGCTAGATTTTTTTATTTCTTTTTTTTTGTGTGTGTGTTGATATCCAAAATTTTCTAATCTGACTAATCTGAATTTATGTCATATAAGCTCATTTTTAAGAGATACAAATACTTTTATTAAGGGTTACTTCATTACAAAAATGAAATTAAAAACCTCTAGTTAAGAATAATAGATTCTACCAAGTGGTTTTAATAATGGATTCTACCAAGTGGTTTTCTCCTTTAATAACCCATAAATATAGCACACGAATAAGAATTAGTCGAATAAAATTATACATAAATTCTATAAATTAAGAACAAAATCACATTTAAGAATTTATTTATTTTGTTTTTTATATAAATATAATGTCCAAACAAAAAAGGAAAGCACCAATTGTCATCAATTTCTCATCATGTATGGCCTACTCCGTTATTAACACTTTTTCTTTTCTTCCCTTTCACATTTCAAAATGAGAAAAGAAAAAAGTTAAAATATTTATTTTTGTAATAGAAGCTATAGGACTTTCCAAATGGAACAAATTAAGATCACAAATATAGTTAAATTAACGGCTTCAAATACTTTTTTTAAAAGATGAAATTTACTACAACTTTACCTTATTATATAAATATTTTGTTAATACTTTTTTAAAAGATGAAATTTACTACAACTTTACCTTATTATATAAATATTTTGTTAATATCCTCAGACCGTAAATATTCATAATGCAATTTTTAGAGTGATTCAGTGATTTGAATTTGAAACTTTCGAAGATCTCAAATTTAAAATCTTTTATCATAAAAAAAATAATAATAATAACGCGCTAAAATATTCAAAATCTTTATCAAATGGGGAAGCTTCTTTTTCAAAAATATCTTTCAAGTTGGCTTGTGGAAATATCTAATCTTGTAATGATGTTCACTTATTCAAACTTGACTTTTAAGAGAAAATTCTATCACTTTCATAATTTTCTGATATTCAGTAATTATTTATTTGATTAATTTAAATTAACTTTATGTAAAATTCGTTAAATTCGTTATGGAAAACACTTTTTTTAAAAAAAAAATTATTTTCATACTCGAATTTAACACTTTTGATAGGGTGATCTTATTCATTCAACTATATTTTCGATTAATTTAAATTCAACTCACATAAAATTTACTAGAGGAAATTTCGCTTCCTCGCAAGAATTTTTTTTATTCTCATACTCAAATTTTAAACACTTTTACTTGAGCATTAAGGTGATCTTATTCATCGACTATACTTTTTAACTAGTAGTTATTACTTCTCTAGTATCAACCACTTTTTGTATTTGTTTTTATAATTAATCATCTATTATCCAAAATTACTTAATCAAACTAATTTATGTTTGTATCATATAAATTTATTAAAGGAAAATATTTTTAATAATATTCTTCTAAAATTCTCTTGTTTAAACTCAAAATATTTAATTAAATATATGAAAGTGACCTCTTGAATACCATTATACACAAATCTATTAGTCAACCACGCGTTATGCTTCATTTCTATGTTTTTATATTAGTACCTTTTCTATGTCTTTTTTTTTTTAAAAAAAAAAGAGAAGTTCACATAAATATTTTTGACCAATTATATGTGAACATACATTTTCTTTTTTAAAAAAAAAGTGAACGTACGTGTATAGGTGTAATGATCATAAAAAGACACAAAAAATAAAATACAAATTAATACATTTCAAAGTCGAATATTCCTTTATTTGACTTTTATTTGTAAAAAAATTCTCAAGAGTCAATATTTTACCAAAATATAACTTAAAATAGAAGTTTGCTACTTCCTCCCCTCTATTTTACTCTTGTTTCTAAATTCCCATAATATATTGTATCGATCTTTTTTCTTTTTAATTTGTCTTTATTATGAACATTATAATAATAATATTTAATTAAATTAATTAAAAAATACTTTTATTATTAATTTACTAAGTAATATACACAATTTTATTTTTCTCAAACTTTTGATCAATAACAAAATATTATTGATTAGCATTTTTTTTTAATTCAATATATTAAAATTTAAATTTTAATCTCCCATAATTTTCACCACTTTCTTGGAAGTCACACCTTAGTGTGCAATTATTACATTTTTTTTATCCATTAGAAACTTAGCATTTGTCTCCTTCAATCAAGGCATCAAGAGAGCCAAGTGGTGTCTTGTATAAAGTGAATTATTTAATTAATTAAATAAATGATAATGATATGTTGGCTTGAAATTTGGATCATGTTCTAGTAATAGTCCTCCACAATTGACCAATGTAGATATACAAATCAATTTTGAACTAATTAATCATATATATAGTTATAATATTATTCACCTTCAGAGATCTCAGATTTAAATTCTAAATATATATAAAAATAATTATTAGGAATATCCCCTTGAATGACTCTTATAATGCGCAATAATGTAACTCGTCCGTAGAAAGTCAAAATCACTATTATCGCTAGTAATCGTCGATTGGCCATACTACGTTGAATTTGTTCTCGAGCCTTGTACATACCATTTGTCACACTATGAGAGTTGACAAATCTCTATGCATTTAACCATTTTACGCAATTCGCAAAATTAAAAACCCTTGCAAAGTATCATAAGAAAAAAAGGTAAAAAAAATAAAATCTATTTTTATTGAATTGAATATTGATTTAGTCGAGGCTCTAATTGAGAACTCAAAAAATTAAATAGTTTTATTATCTTTAAGTCCATCTACTTTTCTTATAGCATGGGCTAGGAATGCTACTTTTTTTTATTATTGTTAAAACAATAGTTGTCTTTTTGTATTATTGCATTTTGAAGATAAATTGTTTTAGTTAATTTATAAAAAAAAAAAAGGAAAAGCATGCAAAAATATCATTGCTAGTTGAGATATTATTTAATAATGAAAATGATAAGTTAGGTGGAGGAAGCAAATTAATAATTAATGGTCCTTGTGTGATGGTTTCTCAAAATAAATTATTTTCATGTAGTATATTTCATTATTTTATTTAGTATCCACTTGTCTTTTTATTAAATTACTAAAATGTAAGATTTTTTTAGAATAAAATCAAAATATATATAGATTCTTTTGTAACATGTGGGGAGGTGTTATCATATCACCGACGTTTTACATATTTCAATAAGTAAAAATTCATTGAATTTAATTATTTTATTTATTTATTTGAAATGAAATATATTATGAAGATTTTTTTAATCTTTATGTATTTTTTCCCTTAATATATTACAAGTTGAAGCATGTGACTATGTAAATTAGTGTAAATCAATATTTGTGTCGAATTTTTGATTAAATTAAAATTTGTATATTTCAGGACTCATTTTTAATGATCACAATTCACATTTATGCTATTAATAGTAGCAAAGCTATATAAGTATTAAAGGGGTTCATCTGAGTCTCTTCTGATAAAAAATTATACTATTTATATATGGTAAAAATATTTTTTTATGTATATTAATAGATGTCGAAGCTTTTTCAATTAATTCGTATATCTAATTCTTAAAAATTTGAACCTCTTTACAAAAAATTCTGACTTCGCCACTAACTATTAATATTATAAAGTATACCATTACTTAGCTAAAGTACAAAGTTTAATAGCATACGGAATATTATTGATATATAAATTAAATGGGGCCTTTAAAAACTCAAAATATTAATAAACTTATACTTTAGCACCATAATTATTACATTTACAACTAATAAAGCTAAAAGAATAGATTGTTATTCTTAGCTTTAATTGAATTAAAATCTCATAATAATTATATTAAGTGTCTCCTTTATTATATTCTCTCTTTTTAATGTTCTACTTATCTAGCTAATTAATTTTTTAAATTAGATATATGGAATGACTAATAAAAGTCAAAATCAACTAAAAAATGTTTACAAGTTTATTTTATGATTTTAAAATAAAATAAATTATCTATTACGATCGATAAAAATTATCTATTACGATCGATAAAAAAACAATCGACGTTATTTATAAACTTATACTCTAAGTTTCAATAATGACATGCTAGTCCATCCACATATTCCAAATTTCATTATTTTATAAATAGTGACTCTTCTTATACATTTCTTCTTCAAGAAATTTTTTTTAATTTCTTTTTCTCCATTTTCTCTTTTTAATCTTCTCCGTCGTACTACCACCACAACGCCGCCATGGTTCTCTCCAAGATAGCGTCGGAAAGTGACATATCACTTCACTCAACTTTCGCTTCTCGATATGTTCGGACTTCTCTTCCAAGGTATTATTACTCTGTCGTTAAATAGCTCATAGCTGATCAGGATTGTTTGTTGATGATCCATCGTAAAATAAAAGTAACAATAATTTTTTATTGTTTAGCAACAGAAGGGATTTTTGAGATGAGGGTTCTAGAAAATAGCCTCTCTACTTCTATGAGGTAGTGGTAAGGTCTGCTACATTCTACCCTCCTCAGACCAGATTCCACTGGGTATGTTATTGTTGTTGTTGTTGTTAGCAACAGAAGCTATCCAGATTTACTCATCATCGAATGTGTTTGGTACGATAGGAAAATATTTTCATAATTTTTTTCGAAGCAAAATATTGGTATACATTCTATTTTATTTTATTTTTTATAATTATTTCAATTTTTAACTTCATATCACTATTTTGATTAATGCTTACATAATTAGACATTGATATCAATCTTTACTAGTTTTTTTTTTTCATTTGTTGTTTGATATTTGTTCTTGATTTCGTTTAATTCATATATATTCACACTACATAAATTCCAAAATCTCTCAAACTTCATCAAAACATTATCTGATTTGTTAATCGTCTCAATACTATCATAGATCTTTCATAAACATTGTGTTTCCTCGAAAAAAATTGAAAATAGTCTCTCTAAAAGTCTGCGTATAACCAAACACAAATCTTTTTTCTTCATTTGTTAAAATTATAGTTTTTTTTCTTTGTCTTTTTTAGGTTTAAGATGCCTGAAAATTCAATACCAAAGGAAGCAGCATATCAAATTATAAATGATGAACTTATGTTAGATGGAAATCCAAGGTTAAATTTGGCTTCTTTTGTGACAACATGGATGGAACCTGAATGTGACAAATTGATGATGGATTCTATTAACAAAAATTATGTTGACATGGATGAATATCCTGTCACCACTGAGCTTCAGGTATATATTTATTTATTTATTTATTCGGTTAAATTTTATGCATTAACAGTACGACGAAATATATTTATACAAATCAAATCATTAGAAAAGTTGTGTCGAAGAGAGTAAGTTGTAAATATATTTATACAATCAAATCATTATAAAGTAAGAAAGGACTCAGAATTTAAAATTTATGAGTATATATTTGACTAATTTCTTTTTAACTATAAATATATTTCTCCTTTTTTAAAAGTCATATTTCCTAGTGGAAACTTTTGACAAATTCAACTATATAAAGTTTTGAATAGTATAATGGTTGAAAAAGTATCACCATACCCCTTTTCAACTTTTAATTAGTGCCAAGCAAGAAAATAGGCACCATCTAAAAAGATTGTGATAGAATAGAAACATAAAATTCCTTAATTTTTAATTTTAAAAAAATCACATTTCGAGTTCAACATTTTTGCAATAAAATTATTTTTTAAAAAAATATTTTTCTTTTAATATTAAATAAGCATCATTGAAAATTATGACAGGATGAATATATAAGATCTTCTATTTTTAATTGAAAATTTATATCTTAACAGAATGAGAATACACCAAATTATTTAGATGAATCAAAACTCAAAAAATATATATTGAGCGACAACAAAATAAGTTATGACCAATTAAAAAAAAAAGAGTGTGGGTAGATAAAGTTGTCCTTGAATGCATTATTGTTCAAACACATGCAAATAATGGCCTACATAATATTTTGTTTTAAATGCTTGTTGTAGTTTTTCTTTTTTTTTTTTCCTAAAAAGACAAAAGTGCCATAGAATAAAATAATAATAGTAATAAATACTAAATCTTCTCAATTATTTTTCATTGGATTGCCACTCTCTTATGTCTCTGGAGTTTTGGGTCCCTACAATTTACAAGTGGTCATCTAGAAAAGTACAATCAAGAAAATAAATGCCCCATAAAACTGGATTTCGAGAAATTTTCAAATATAAAAGTAAAATATAAAAATAAAAACAAAAAAAAAAGTTTTAAAATAATAATAATAAAGAAATGTGGACAGTAAAGCCTAAATGAAATATAAGAAATAGCTTTTTAATCAGAAATCTTGAATTTAAATTATATATATATAAGTGCTTAGATATATCTTATATCTTTAACAAACATCTAAAAATAAATTTATCCAAACATCCTCTAATTATTATTATTTTATTATGATTATATGAAGTTTAAGGTCGCTTTAGAAATGTATATCATAATCAATGAATTGGACTTTTCAACAAATCTAGATGAATTAGTCTAAACTAGTATCCATAATAATAAATTATGAAAACAATTCTAGAAAACATCATTTTAATAATATTATTAAAGAAAAGTGTAATGAGTAATTTATTGGTCCACTATAAAATTGACAATTTTTTAACATTAAATGAATAAAT
Organism: Solanum virginianum; assembly: GCA_000787875.1. Lineage (NCBI taxonomy): Eukaryota > Viridiplantae > Streptophyta > Magnoliopsida > Solanales > Solanaceae > Solanum > Solanum virginianum. The sequence continues at coordinate 25,570 of DF357712.1, read as the reverse complement.
TATTGAAACAAAATTGTATCAACAACTAATAATACTATAATAGAATTAATCCGATCATTTGAAAAGTTACAAAAAAATTTACTTTCTCAAATTCTTGGATAAATTACTTCACGCCGTTTATCGATCGGACACATTGCTTTACGCGATGTATCAATCGAATTTATTATTTTACACGATGCATCGGGATATTGAGGGATGTAACTAAAATTGAGACGTGATGCATAAGAACGTTTCAGGATATCTCCAGATTCCACCAAATTTAAGGAGTGTTTGTAAATTGAAAAATAGGAGTAGAATGTCATTAGCTCTTTATACTATGAATTTCTGAAAAATTCTACTATTTAAAATCATGAACTATTTTTATTATTTTGCAGAATCGATGTGTGAACATGATAGCGCATTTATTTAATGCACCACTTAAAGATGGAGAAACTGCAATTGGAGTTGGAACAGTTGGATCTTCAGAAGCCATTATGCTTGCTGGATTGGCCTTCAAGAGAAAATGGCAAAACAAAATGAAAGCCCAAGGAAAGCCCTATGACAAGCCCAACATTGTTACTGGTGCCAATGTCCAGGTATAGCCACTATCATGAAGTTTCAAATTTTACGCACGTGACACCACATACATTGTCATGGATTTTAACTTCGATAAAACATTATGATAGAGTTTAAAGTGGTCAATAGGCGCTTTTCCACATGATTTCCTCATATTAACCCATAAAACACGTGTGATACAATCAAATCTCTCTATCATCACGTTGTTTTTAGATATTTTTCGACTGTTATGGTGAAATACTATTATCGGGGGTTAATTAGTAATTTGAACAGGTGTGTTGGGAAAAATTTGCAAGGTATTTTGAAGTGGAGCTAAAGGAAGTGAAATTGAGTGATGGATACTATGTGATGGACCCTGAGAAAGCTGTGGAAATGGTGGATGAGAACACAATATGTGTAGCTGCTATTTTGGGTTCAACTCTTAATGGAGAATTTGAAGATGTGAAGAAATTGAATGACCTATTGATTGAGAAGAACAAACAAACAGGGTAAGTCTCAATAGTACTTTTATTATAAAGGTCAAATTTTTTTTATTGTTAAGTTGTAGCATGACTGATGACTGAATATAATACTTAATAGTTTTGACGCCCTTTTCATTTGCATTATAAGTGGCTTGTCTAGTTTTCTAGAAGTCTAGAAGTAAGTTATTCACTCCATTTGAACTTTCATAGGCATCTGGCTTTCAGATGTTGTAGGTCGTCTTCTAACTTTAGCGACATGAAAATATGGAATGACTCAAGTGTGAGGATATTTATTCTTAAACTTTCTAAGTTATATTAACGATAGGCGTCTGACCTTCGGATGTTGTAGGTCATCTTCTAACTTAAGCAACGTGAAAACATGGAATGATGCACATTGAGACTCTAAGTGTGGGGATATTTAGTGTCTTAAACTTTCTAAGTTATTCAAACGATAGGCATTAGACCTTAAGATATCATAGGTCGTCTTCTAACAGTAGCAATGTGAAAACATGAAATGATATATGTATATTGAGAATCAGGCATCGACACATATATCATCTTAAATGTTCCAAGTTATACCAACGGCATGCATCAAATTATTATCAGATGTTGTAGGCCGTCTTCTAACCTCAACGACATGAAACAAGGAAAGATATATATACACGTTGAAAATAGGAATTAAGCACATGAAAGTAGGGAAATAATGTATATTGAGATGTTGTAGGTCGTCTTCTAACATTAACAACATGAAAAGTCTTTTGCACATCTGAGTACGCGTCTTATTAACTAATAATTTGTAAATTGAAAACAGGTGGGACACTCCAATTCATGTGGATGCAGCTAGTGGTGGATTTATTGCACCATTCCTTTACCCAGAGCTTGAATGGGACTTTAGACTGCCATTGGTGAAAAGTATTAATGTGAGTGGTCACAAATATGGTCTTGTTTATGCTGGTATTGGTTGGGTCATTTGGAGGAACAAGGAAGACTTGCCTGAAGAACTTATTTTCCACATTAATTATCTTGGTGCTGATCAACCTACTTTCACTCTCAATTTCTCTAAAGGTAATTATTTAATTAAGTAATTCCCTTCTTGATTAATTCTATAATTATGTTGTTAATCTATTTGAATACCTTGTATGAATGTATTGTTGACAAACAAAAACCTTAAAAAATCTCAACTACTTCCTCATTGCTATAGTCCATACTAGAAATAACAGGCCGCTAGTGATATTGTCCGCTTTAGGCCTATGTCCTCATGGCTTTAAAACACGTCACTAGTAGATAAAACTTGTTTACTTATATACCCAACATCTCTCTCGTGTTTTGTCGATGTGAGACTTCTCATTTTAAGATGAGTTGTTACATACAACCCCCTGCCCCCTCCCCCCATGGACTCAGCCTCTTTGCTGAGGTTTGTCCCACCACATGAGATTCGCCTAGACTCAGTACTGAGGTTTGCCCCACCAGGGATTTACCTAAGCTCGGTTGAAACTCTGACCCACATCGACAAGGCTGACACAAGAGTGGCTCTGATACCATCTGTAACGACCAACCCGCTAGTGATATTGTCCGCTTTTGGCCTAGATCCTCACTACTTTAAAACATGTCACTAGTAGATAAGACTTGTTTACTTATATACCCAATATTTTTCCTGTGTTTTGCCGACGTGAGACTTCTATCTAAAGATGGGTTGATACATATCTCTAGTGTGCTTTTTCGATGGACGTTTTATCGAATCTTCATCGAAAATTGACTGATTTCTAGTAATGTTATATTCATTAAAAAAATTGACAAAATTTTGTTCACTACTAGTCACAAAATATATAATGTCCAACAAGATGAAGAATACAATTTCACCAATATTATTATTAGCCTTATGAATTTGATCATATTTTGCTACTTTGTCATGTAGGTTCTAGTCAAGTAATTGCTCAATACTACCAACTTATTCGCTTGGGTTATGAGGTGAGTACAACATTAATAATTTTGTTATTTTCCTTGAAAATTAAGGAGAGGCGAAATAATTATCTATGTTACTCGAATTCTTCAGAAATATCACTCTGTATACGTGTTTTGATCATTATTCATATGATTTAACTCGAATACAATAACATTTTCAGAGGATCAAACTGCATAATCGACTAATAACATATAAAACTATGTATTTCCAAGAATTACGCGCTTTAAAGCTCGAATTTTTGTTATTTTAAACCAGGGTTACAGGAATGTTATGGAGAATTGTCAAGAAAATGCAAGGGTACTAAGAGAAGGACTAGAAAAGACAGGAAGATACAACATAGTCTCCAAAGAAGTTGGAGTTCCATTGGTTGCATTTTCTCTTAAAGACAACAGCAGACACAATGAGTTTGAGATTTCTGAATCTTTAAGGAGATTTGGATGGATTGTTCCAGCATACACTATGCCACCAGATGCTCAACACATCACAGTTCTTAGAGTTGTCATCAGGGAAGATTTCTCTAGAACACTCGCGGAACGGCTGGTAATGTTTCTGTTTCTGGTATACTGTTATTTCAATTTATACGATGATATTTGTTTGTTACAACTTTTTAAATAATGAAATAGAGATTCTTGAAATAAACTCGTAATTTTAAATGTCATGATTTTTTTTTATTAGGAACTAAAACACACACATATTATCAGTAAATGAAGAGCCAAAAGTGTTATTATCTCTATTTTCAGACATAAAAATGTATTTTTTTAACGGATTAATTAGAAAAAAATGTCAAGAATGAGAAGTTGTTAGAAATAAGAGTGATTAAATATTGCTTTTCAATTTTGATAGATCTTTTATATTCTTCATTCATATATTTTTTTTCTAATAGGTTATGGACATCGATAAAGTACTCCACGAACTCGATACACTTCCAGCACGTGTCACTGCTAAGCTTGCCGTGGCCGAGGAAAAGGCGGCCGCGGCAAGCGCGCATCAGAAAACAGATAGGCAATGGCAGATGGAAGTTACTGAGGCATGGAAGAAGTTTGTTGCCGAAAAGAAGAAGAATAAGACTAATGGAGTTTGTTAATTAATTAATTATGAGTTTATGACTAAAGTATTTAATAATGAGTTCTTTAATTGCCAGTGTAAAATTGGACCATTATTAAAGGCAATTTTCTTGTATGGTTTTCTTGTACCAACTTATATATTTGTCATGTATTTTAGTTAATTTATATTAAAATTGGACAACTTATATATTTGTCATGTATTTTAGTTAATTTATATTATGAGTGTTTAGAGTTTTTTCCGGATTTCAAGAGATTCCATTGAGTATATTGTTGTTATAGTGTTATGGAGTTTTGTTATTTTGGTATTATCTTTTATAATATTATAGATCATTCAAAAGATATATACAATTAACATGTTCAATTTCATTTTACAAGTGGAATCTAAGAATTAATAAATGAAATAAAATAAAAAGATATAGAAGGAATGAAAAAATAATAATATATTCTATAATTTTATATGTGAAATGTAAAGAGGATACAAAGAATTGTTCTTGATAAAATCACCAAGTTCAAAAAATATTTTCTAAACAAGAAAGATAGAAATCAAGTGAAATAATATGTTGTGATACACATTAGAAAATAAGAAATGACGTGACTATTAAATAGCCTCTACTTCTAGATGTCTCACACAAAAGTATGATAATACTCAGCTACTTATTAATTTTTTATCTTAGTTTTCAATTTCCAAATTTTTTAATCTAAAATTATGATTTTAGATAAGTTAAAATTGTATCGTATTTTATCTAATCACCTTCTTAGTTATTTCTCACCCTAACTCAACTTCTCCCGACTCCTGTTATAGTTAATTAACACATACATCGATGCACATTTCTTCACATGCCATATTGATTCTATCGGTGCTTGAAACAATTTTGTTTTCTCCATATTACTATATCTCTAGAGTCAATAATTTGATATGAGAAACTACTGAACTCAATCACTTGCTGCTGTTACTATTCAATTTTCTTTTGAGGACTATCCTGCAGAGGTACTCAAATTGGATCAATGATCGAACGTTTCATCGTAAACCTAATTGATTATTTCTAATTACGTAAATCAATAGTTCAAATCGTACTCAAAGGTAGGACATTTCCCATTTTTATAGGAACTTCTGTACCAGAAACAATGGTATCTCCAATTATAGCCCCTCTGAATGTAAAATATATCTCTTCTCACCATCCCCATAGTATATGAGACAAATATATGCATTTCAATTAGGGTCGTATTCTATGGTTACGATTCTACCATATATGTCTTCATCTTCTAAATATACGTACTTTGATTGATCAGTATTATGCTCTATACAATAATATTGATTTAACTATCATTCTACAAAATTTATCTTTAAGCCATGATGACACGTTCTTATTGCGCAACACTCTAAATACAAAGACTCATTTCACCATGTTCACTCCAACATACTTAAAATTTCGGTAAAAAAAAGTAAAATAAATAAAAAATTATAAACTCAATATTTAAGACGTAATTATAAATTCTCATAAGTAATCAAAGTACTCGAGAGTGTGAACTTATAATTAATGAAACAAGTATAAAATTGAGGACAAAGATCCAATTCTCAGCTAAAATTAAAAAGTATATTGATTTATTTATTTTCATTTGCTTAAATTTTGATGACAATCTACAAATATCTGATACTTATCTAATAAAATACATATTATAATAATCAAAATAAATAAAAAATTACTCAATATTTATGTTATTAAAAGATAATAAATACTCGATGAAATAATTCGAATTAAATTAAGCTTGATAACTTTTTTCATAATTTTTTTTTTCAAAAGGACACATGTCATCATTAAAATCAACAAAATAGAAAGAGAAAAAACAAAAAGGAAAGTGACACGTCATATGTCATGTTTTTATAGGTAAGCATTACGTTTGTTACAAACTCGCTACAGTAGCGCGTGGTCACCACTTCAAATCTCTTTCTTCTTCTACACAAAATCCACTGTACCTAAAAAAGAGTTTCAAAGGAGAGAAGAAAACAAAAACAGAGAAAAAAATGGTGAGGAAGAGTAGTATGGTGTGTGGCTTTTACGTCGTCGTATTGGTGTTTTTGTTGTTTGGGGCTGTGAAGGTGAGATCGGATTCATCAGATCATAGGTACAAATCTGGAGAAGAAGTACCTCTGTATGCAAATAAAGTTGGCCCTTTTCACAATCCTAGGTAACCCCTTTTGACCCTTTTCATTTTTTTCGTCAAAGATTTCATTTTTATGATTTCTGTAAAATTTTTATACGTTTTTGATATCTGGGTAAAAATCAAGATTTTGTTTTGGGTAGTATTGGGATGATTGGTTTGGGGAGGTTGGGGGGTGGGGGTGGGGGATGCTGCTGGGATTTGCTGAATTTTGGTTGTATTTCTGAGTTTGCTTCTGTGAGCTTTTCTTTGGGATGTAATTTACATTTCGCAGGCTTTTGATATTAGGGGAAAACTCCAGATTTTTTTTTGGGTAGTATGATTGGTTTTGGGGGAAAATGTTGCAGGGATTTGCTGAATTTTGGGTGTATTGCTGAGTTTGCTGAATGTGTATTAGTGGGTGTGAGCTGCTTTTTGGGATGTAGTTTACATTTAGTAGGCTTTTGACATCTGTGGAAAACTCAAGATTTTGTTTTGGGTAGTATTGGAATGATTGGTTTGGTGGATTGGGGGAGAGTGGCCGGGTGCTCAATGAATACTTGAGGGGGTGAGCTTTTTTTCGGATGTAGTTTACATTTTGTAGGCTTTTGATATTTGGGGAAGACTCATGATGTCGTTTTGGGTAGTATTGGAATGATTGGTTTTGGGGGAAATGTTGCTGGGATTTGCTGTATTTTGGATGTATGGCTGACTTTTCTCAATCTATATTAGATTATTAGTTGGGTCACCTTTGTTTCTGCTAATTGGGAGCTTCTTTTGGATGTTGCTTACATGTTGTCCGTGTTGAATATTTGAGCAAAAGTCAAGATTTTGTTTTGGGCTGTGTTGGATTGAAAAGGCGAAAGGTTGCTGAGAATTTGCCGAATTTTGGGTGTAAAGTTTATCTGATTCAATTATATTTGCTGGTCACCTTCTGATAATTGCGAGATTTTCTTTTACTAGGTAGTTTACATTTTGATGAACTGAATATCTGGAAAAAAAAGTAGTTTTTGGAATGGATTCTGGGGAAGACTTATATGATACTTTGCTAAGCTTAGACAGTAATTTTCAGTGTATGTTAGTGAGTCTACTTGGTAATATAGAGTGTTATGAATCTTTTCATCTGAGACTTTATTTGTACATCTACAATTAAGGAGAAAGAAATTGTCCCAGGTCTTGGTTCCTCTACATGCTAAATCAAATTTATCTTAGTCCATTTTGCAAGAGCACTGTCAAAAGATAACGGAAGAAAGGGCATGTCTTTTATGCTTTTGTTTTGGATATGGGAAGAGTTCAGCGGGTATGAGCTTTTTTGGGGATGTAGTGTACATTTTGTAGGCTTTTGATATTTGGGGAAAACTCAAGATTTCGTTTTGGGTAGTATTGGAATGATTGATTTTGGGGGAAATGTTGCTGGGATTTGCTGTATTTTGGATGTATTGCTGAAGTTTCTCAATGTATATTAGATTATTAGTTGGGTCACTTTTTTACTGTTCTCCACGTACATCTCATGTGTTTACTGTCAATTGCAGTGAAACATATCGTTACTTTGATCTTCCTTTTTGTTCTCCAGGTCAGCTTCATTTCTCTGCCCTCTCTTGCTCTAATATCTTCGGCCTTTTTTAGCTTTTATTGTTGACTGCATTTTAACAACCATTGGAACATGTATCTATTCTCTTGCTTTAGGTCGTGTAAAAGATAAGACTGAAGCTCTTGGTGAGGTTTTGAATGGAGATCGTTTAGTCACTGCACCATACAAACTTGACTTCGCAAATGATCGGGAAACCGAGGTAGTTTGCAAGAAGACATTGTCAAAGGAAGAAGTTGCAAGGTTCCGTGATGCTGTTGCCAAGGACTACTACTTCCAGATGTTCTATGATGATCTTCCCATTTGGGGTTTCATCGGTAAGGTAGATAAGGAGGGGAAAGCTGACCCTAGTGAGTACAATTATTACCTTTTTAAACATCTTCATTTTGACATCCATCGCAACAATGATCGCGTGATTGAAGTCAATGCACGAACTGACCCCAACGCCCTAGTGGACATAACTGAAGATAAGGAAGTTGATGTAGACTTCATGTATTCTGTAAAATGGAAGGAAACAGAAATCCCTTTTGAGAAAAGGATGGAAAAATACTCGCAGACTTCAGCTTTACCACATCATTTGGAGATCCACTGGTTCTCGATCATTAATTCTTGTGTCACAGTTCTTCTCTTAACTGGTTTCCTTGCTACAATACTGATGCGTGTCCTTAAAAATGACTTTGTCAAGTAAGTAACAAAAACTTTGTTGGTAGCATACTTACCAAATAAGGAGCTTGTTCTTATCCTATGGTATTTACTCTTTTGGTTAAAGATATGCCCATGATGAGGAAGCAGCTGATGACCAAGAAGAAACTGGGTGGAAGTACATTCATGGTGATGTGTTTAGGTACCCGAAGCAGAAGTCACTTTTTGCTGCAGCCCTGGGTTCTGGCACTCAGTTGTTTACCCTGTGAGTATACATGCCTATAAATAGGTTTATATAGTTCTAGATTTGCAAAAGCCATTTAGGTCATGATAAATTTCGTTGACAAATGTTAAATTTCACCACCTCTTTTCCCAGGGCAATTTTCATATTCATACTTGCGCTTGTTGGTGTGTTTTACCCCTACAACCGAGGAGCTCTTTTCACAGCGTTGGTGGTTATTTATGCTCTTACATCAGGAATTGCAGGCTATACTGCAGCATCATTCTATTGCCAACTTGAAGGGAAGAACTGGGTAAGAAATCATGGAGTACATTGTTTTATTGTTGTAAAGTTGCCAAAATTTCCTACAAATGCGTCTCTTATTGTGTTTGCTCAGTTCCCTTATTACGTCATTCTCTTCAAGTTAGTTAAGGTCTCTTGATTTTGACAGGACTAGTCATGATAGGATTTTTAAGAGTAAGGTGTAAAATTCCTCTGCATATTTTGTTTAACAGAGCATATTTCTGCGGTACAACTCTTGTTTTGTTGGAGGGGAAATGGTGGAGCAATATCGCATTAAGATCCTCCCGACATAGGAGGTCTTGGAGAATGCATCCAATAATAGCTTAACTAGCTTTTTTGCCTCAATAGCAATAATTTTGTTAGCTATACAAATAAGAAACTTTTTGGCAACACACCCTAGCATATTTGAAAATGATGCTATTAATATCATTAACCCCTTAACTGAAAGCAACTTATCCTTCTATCTGGTTCTGTTGGATGGAGGACTTCCATGAATTTTACTTTTTAGGTGGATTATGGAAGGTGGGTGGACAGGAGGAGGAGAATATGTGTCTTGGCTGGAGGGTGCTAGAGGGAAGAAAAGAAGGGAAGGACTTGAATAAAGGAGAAAAGGGAAAAAAACAAAAGAAAGCGGAGTGGTTTACTGCTTAGTGAGCAAGAGATTTGAGGAGGAAATGGAAGTAAGAGAGATGGATAGAGGTAAAATTTGAAGGAGGGGGTGGAGGGGAGGTGTTTAGTAGGATTTTGTTCGAATTTAAAATTTAGATAGAAATGTAGTGAGATTGAGTATAGGGGTAAGCTGCTACACTTTTAGGAGTTACTGGCCGCAGTAGAATTAGGCAAGTTTGAGAGCACAAGATTGACTTTTGTATTGTCAGACTAGACGAGGAGCTTCTCTCCTTGTCAAAAAGATAAATTAGGAGCTTGTCTTCCTTTCACTTGGTCATCTTTGGCCTTCCCTCGCAACAACAATTGCTACACCTAAATCCAAACTTATCAAAGGTAAGTTATATAAATTTTCATTATCCTTTATGCTTCAGCTGGACCTGTTGCATCCAGTTACAGAAACTTGTGTTTAAGACAAATTACTGTTGCTAAAAACTAGAGGTTATTTACATTTTACACTGACATACAAATCTGTAAAAAAAATTATTATTAAAAAGCACTCTTAATTTAAGTGTACGAACATGGCAAGATCATAATTCCAATATGGAATTTTGCTTCCGATTTTATTATGTTCTTTCCTAAGTATGGATGAATTTGTAAGATACAGTAAAGAGGAAATGTGTACTGATCTCAACTTCAATTTCTTTTTACAGGTAAGGAACTTGTTGTTGACAGGAGGTCTGTTCTGTGGGCCGCTGTTTCTAACTTTCTGCTTCCTTAATACTGTTGCAATTGCTTATCATGCCACTGCAGCACTTCCTTTCGGTACCATCGTTGTCATTTTCCTCATATGGGCCCTTGTGACATCACCATTGCTTGTGTTGGGAGGAATTGCAGGAAAGAATAGCAAAGCAGAATTTCAAGCTCCAACTCGAACAACAAAGTATCCGAGAGAGATACCACAGTTACCCTGGTACCGTGGAGCTCTTCCTCAGATGGCAATGGCTGGGTTCTTGCCTTTCAGCGCTATCTACATTGAACTCTACTACATATTCGCCAGCGTGTGGGGCCATAGGATTTACACTATTTACAGCATCTTATTCATAGTTTTCATCATTCTGATCATTGTTACTGCATTTATTACGGTGGCTTTGACATACTTCCAACTAGCTGCAGAAGACCATGAATGGTGGTGGAGGTAAGTAAACAGTACTTAATTGACAAAATTCTTTTCAAACAGTTGTGACCAGGAGGTCACGGGTTCAAGCCTTGGAAACAGCCTCTAGCAGAAATGCAAAGTAAGGCTACGTACTATAGACCCTTGTGGTCGGGCCCTTCCCCGGACCCTGCGAATAGCGGGTGCTTAGTGCACCGTGCTCGCCCTTTTTTTTTTTTCAAGGATGCAAAAAATGAATGAGTACTAGCCACTCTGTACTTTTAATGAATCCATCAAGTGATTATCCTTTCCCAAGCGACCGACTGTACATAGAACTCCAAATGTTCCCTGTGTATTGCATGTTAATTCGACAATAATAATATGCTGCACTATCATGCCAAGTATTCGTTAGTGAGTATTTAAGTAGGTCAGCATTATTGTAACTTAATCCATCTCTATTTATGTCCTTCCTTGGACCAATGCATAGCGGGAGCTTTAGTGCACAGGGCTTGCCCCGTTTTTTTTTGCCCCCCTTTTTTGTAGAAATTTGTTCTTTACTTTTAATGTCTCTGCTGTTGGTAAAACAAATACCAAATCATCTCTGCTGCTTGCAGCTCTTTTCTTGAAAGCTGACAACATTTTGGAAATACTTTTACAAACATTTTGTTTCTGAAAATGCGCATCCTTTGTCGAGTCTCTCACATATATGTTGATCTTCTAGGTCATTCCTTTGTGGTGGATCAACCGGCTTGTTCATCTATGGCTACTGCCTGTATTACTATTATGCCCGATCCGACATGTCAGGTGTCATGCATCAACCGCATTCTTCATCAATGGCTAATCCCTCTATTACTAGTTATGCCCGATCCGACATGTCAGGTTTCATGCAAACCTCATTCTTCTTCGGTTACATGGCTTGCATTTGCTATGCCTTCTTTCTCATGCTTGGAACTGTTGGTTTCCGAGCTGCTTTGTTTTTTGTCCGCCACATTTACCGCTCAATCAAGTGCGAATAAGCTGCAGAATTCCACATCGGCCTGGTTCAACCGGTAAGCTCCTCATTTCACTTTCAACTTTATTTACCACGACATGTCTACACATCTATGGTACTCAGATCCTCCAAAACCAAAAAATAGCACATTTATTGGAGGATCTGAGCAACATAACTTGTAGACTGTAGAATACATCGAATTTTCATTTGGCTAAACTGAGAACGACGTTCATGGAAGAATGCATCAGGGGCTTGTGTTTTTGGTGTAAAAATCGTCAGACTTTCTTGGAATAGTGCAGCACATTTGGCTTAGGTCCATTTAGAATTGGTTTGGAGCAGCAAAGCAGAAGAAACAAGTTGACAGAAGTTCAAATCAGTGCTTTTTATCTGTGTTTAGAACAGTCTCATTAGTTTTAGCTTCAGCTTATTTTTCCTAGTTTTAACCTTCTTAATATATAGAATATGGTTCTGTTAATTGCATCTTAAGCTGTTTATGTTCTAACTGTTGTTGTTAGTCATACTGTTATAGTAAACTGGTTTTCGACGTATCAAACCGTTCGTTATACCTCACTATCTTACTGTGCAAATAAATCAAAAATAGCAGAAACTACAAATATTGTACCTTAACATGCGAGTTTGTACTAATGTTTTGTTCATAGTTGCTGTCAAATGAACTATTTTCGACCGTCCATGATTGAGACAAGTGGAGTTTGGAGAGGGTAGAGTATATGCTTATCTCAACAGGTAAAGAAGTTTTTCAGATGACGTTTGGAAGATTATTTCTGAAAGATCTTTGGTTTGAGAAAAGCATAAACACAATGTTTACTAGCTTCTGTCAAATCTAACAGCATAAACTGTTAAATGTTTGGTAGATACTAAAACTGCTTGGTGAATATGAGACTATTTTTATTATTTTCTCAACAAAAAAGTAGCACTATGCCATTTTTCTTATTTTATTAGCTTTGTTTATTCAACAACACAAAACAGCGAGCAAAATGGTAGCCGCCTAAAATGGGTTGTGGGAGAGCAATGCAAGTGTCATGCTGCTAGGCGAAGCAGTCTGAATGTTGCATTCTAGATGGTGAAAGTCCAAGAGCCGAAAGCATTAATTGCTTACGCTCTGACTCGAGTAGCATATGACACGTGGAATTTGGTGTGAATCAGTAAGGATTACTTTGCAGGGCTAAATACTTCTAGGTGATCGATAGCAGAGTAGTACCGTGAGAGAAGGGTGAAAAGAACTCTATCGGAGAGTAAAATAGAACATGAAACCGTAAGCTCTCGAGCAGCGAAATGAGTGCATTAAGGATAAAGACATTTTTTTAGTGAATCAAATGGTTAAATTTGATTGCCATTTTGTAGCATGCATATATTTCACAAATAAAGTCAAAGAAAGATAATATGTATGCAATGTTACTTTCACCATAAAATAGACTAAGTCTATTTTTGATAGACTCGAGATTGAGAGTTTTTCCAATAGACTCTAAGCTCAAAACATTTTATAGCAACATATCTCGTAATATTTTTGAAGAAAAGTAATTAAAGCATGAACAAAAGGGGAGTTTCATCACACTTCTAGATGAAATCTAATCATTCAACATGTATGAATATAATACATTGAGGTGATTAAATTTCTTTTCATGTATTTTTATTAAACATTAAATTAATTAAACATTGAATTAATAGAAAAAATACAAGAAAAATAATTCAAACTCCACCAGTAACACTACCATTAAATATCTCAATAGTGTCACCTTGACAAACATGATGCCATCTAAATGAACGATCATCATCCATCACATTTTGTCTATAAATAAAAAAGTACCCTTCTTGTGGAAGCTCTAATTCCAATTTTTGCAATTCTTTTTTCAACTTTCCCACATTGTCGGATGGATGAACTTCTATCGGAATTTTCTTAGTGCCACATTTCATTAAAACCATAATTCTTAATTTTTTCGGTCCATTTCCATTATTATTCACGGAAGATCTTGAAGAAGTTGTTGCTGTTGTTGTTGTTGGTGGTGGTACAGGTGCGATGACTGTATTAGGCTTGATAATAACATCAATTTCTGAATTATCTGAAAGTCCATAATATTGAAGTGTATGATGATCAATCAATTTGATTCCATTTGCATGCATGACTAATTTACTCATATGTACGCCTTTCATATCGTGAATTCTCTCTTTTACCCTCCAAACGCTATCCGTAACGTCCGCCTCTAATGTGACTCCCAATTTCGACGTTGGCATTTTGAGGAGGAGTTGGATTTTCCTCGGTAGAGACGATGATGATGGTTGTTCCGCCTTGACCACGTTATTTTTATCTGGTTCGAATTCTACGACGAGCTGAATATGAGAACGATCGAGAATATCAGAGTAATGAACGTTTAGATGATCGTCTAGGACGTTACCTTTGAAGATTAAGGTTTGTTTTGCTATAGGAATACCTTGATCTCTTTGTATCTTGTCTTTGATCTCTAAAATAGTGTCAAAATAGCCAACTTCAATTGCAAATGACTTTCCTTTTGTTGGTTGAATGAATACATCCATTTGCTCAAAGCTTTTCGACTCTGAGAATATAATATGTTGTTGTTATAGTGTAAAATCTTCACTATAAATTTAGTCAAAAAAATAAAACTTTTGCACCATTTTAATTAATAGATAATAAGGTACCTAAAATATAGGTGACAGAAGATTGAACAAATTTTATTTTGCTACTAAATATATGGATAGTTACAACAATATCCGATATTACATGAGAGTCATTTGTTTGTTTGTTTTTTCACTTTTTTTTTTCTTCAAAATATAAAATCAGTTTTGTAATATATTTTTTTAAAAAAAAATTCGACAACATAATTGTGATTCAAATGGACAAGTTGTTAATTTTTGCCTATAGCCACTCAAAAATATTTTAATTATGCTCTATAACTATAGTTTGGATAATTACATTTCATAACTATAATTATAACAACGTTTGTATAATTAACTATATAATTTGCAATTTCTTTATAGCATTTATATATTTCGCTACATAATTCATGCACATCATTTGTATAGTTCGTTATACAATTCACAGTATTTGTATATTTCGCTATAAAATTTGATTCGTGCCTAGCGTTTGTATAAATTGCGTGACTTATACAAAACTCAAATTGTATTCACGCACGTCGTTTGTATAAATCACTAGAATTATACAACACTCAAACCACAATTACAACAAGATATTTGCCGCGAGTTGTAACTAATTGAAACTATAGTTATGTTAGCTAATTAACTAGTATATGTTTGCTTATCCGTGTAATTTTCCCAATTAATTATACATGAATAAAAACTTTTGAATAAATGATACATATTTTTGTATACTTTGCTGTTATAATGAGCATACGTGACTTATTTGAACATGAAATGAGTGACTTCGACAGTTTTTTGTGGGTGTTAGCACACGATTTGTGGCGCTACCCTGGGATCTGGGACAACTTTCCCAAAAAATTACATCGACCCGTCCGTAATAAGCCTGGCAAGAGTCTCAACATCGGAAGACTCTTGGTAGGATTTTATAGGCCATATAATAGGAAACAGACGATTTCAGCAATTTTTCGTTGGTGTTAGCCCACAGTTTGTGGCGCTGCCCAGAGATCCCAGATAACTTTTTTGAAATATTACACCGACTCTTTCGTAACGAGCCCGCCAAGAACCCTAAGTGTCCTGGTGGCGCCACAGGGCGCCTGATAGGATTTTATGGGCCATGCAACAGGAAATAGATGATTTTGTCAGTTTTTTGTGGGTGTTAGCACACTGTTTGTGGCGTTGCCCTGGGATCCGGGAATACTTTCCTGAAAAATTACACCAACCCATCTGTAATGAGCACGACAAGAGCTCTAGGTGGCCATATGGCGCCACAGGATGCCTGGTAGGATTTTATCGCCGTGCAATAGGAAACAACTGATTTTGACAGTTTTTTGTGAGTGTTAGCTTATGGTTTGTGGCACTGCTTGGGGATCCAGGACAAATTTCTCAAAAAATTACACCAACCCATTCGTAATGAGCCTGGCAAGAGCCCCAGGTGACTCGACGGCGCTGCAGGACGCCTGGTAAGATTTAATGGGCCATGCAATAGGAAAAAGACAATTTCGATAGTTTTTCGTGGGTGTTAGACCGCGCTTTGTGGCGCTTCCCGGGGATTCGCGACAACTTTCCCAAAAAATTACACTAACTTATCCGTAACGAGACCAAAAAGACCCTTGGATGGCCCAACAAGCCGTAGGATGCCAAGTAGGATGTTATGGTCCATGCAATAGGAAACAAGTGATTTCAACAATATTTCGTTGGTGTTAGTCCATGGTTTGTGGCACTACCCAAGGATCCGGGATAAAATTTTTGAATCATTACACCAACTCATCCGTAACGAGCTCGGCAAGAGCCCCAAGTGACCCAGGGATTCGGGATAAATTGATGTTGTTACTAACATCAATTTCCAACTTATCTGAAAATTCATAATCTTGACTCCCATTTCGTGAATTCTCTTTTTAACCCTTAGAATGCTATCGATAGCGTTCGCCTCCAGTGTGAAGATTGGTTTGGTGGATATCGGCATTTTGAGGATGATTTTGATTTTCCTTGTCGAAGACGATGGATATTCCACCTTAACCACTTTATTTTTAGTCGATTCGACATCTATAACGAGTTTAATGTGAGAACGATGAAGGATATCAGAATAATGAATGTTTAAATCATCGTCTAAAACGTTACCTTTGAAGATTAGGGTTTGTTTTGGTATAGGAATACCGTGATATTTTTGGACCTTTTCTTTGACCTCTAAAATAGTGTCAAAATATCCAACTTCAATTGCAAATGGCTTTCCTTTTGTTGGGAAAAAGAACAAATCCATTGGACAAATATCGTGGATAAAAATATATGAATTATCAGATCAATTTAGTCGCAAATTGAATAATATAATTTTTTTTGTCTGAATTTAGTTAAAAAAAACTTACGCAGTTTCAATTTATAGAAAACAATGGGTGAAGAAAGATTAAATAAGATTAGATTTTACTATTAAATATCTGATCTCTTATGGGAAGTCATTTATTATATTTCACATTGTGTAAATGTGTTTTTCTTTTTTCTTTTTGGTATAAATATTAAGATATGTTTTTTAGTCTCCTATTTAATGGCTTTACTTTATTGGTTAGAGAATTTTGATTCACCATTTAATAAAATATTCAACATTTTAAGAATATCATTAGTTCATAATTAATTAGTATATAAATGGGCACTCGGATCACTAAATTATAGTTAATTAATATAAATTTTTAGCTTAATTCATCACTTAATTAGCACAATGTTTTTAAATAGGATATTATCCATTGACTTGTGGTATTTATAGAAAAATGATCAAAATTTCATTCTTTTAATATAGAAGTTCAATTATATGACATGATTAATTCTCTATATTTGCTTCATTTTCTTATTTGGTATTTGATACGAGCATTGGAGCATAATTAATACAAATTCAAAAAAAATAGGGATCATTAAAGAGTAGTGTTCCCTATCAAAAATTTCTCGACTCTATTTTATTTCAATACTTAGTATTTTCCTTTTGAGATAAGTAAAATTAAGAATTTTTAGACTAAACATTTTTTAGGATAATAATCAGAGGTCTCGAATTTATGAGAATTTCAATGTAGATACTTAACTGTGGATATCAAGTCTGAATCCAAAAAAAATAAATCGAGACAATAATGTATATATATTGTCCCTTAATTAGCGATAAGTTATAATCTTGATCATCATGTGTTTCATGATTAAACATATTTAATTTTCAATTAATTATATTATATATTATTTTTTATCTCATTATTTAATTGACAACTCAAAAAAATAAATAAATAATTAGCATATATATATTTCAATCCATCTTGTGGGGATCCATGTGAAGCATATATACTTACTAGTTGTGATCCCTAATATAACATCTTTTGACCTAAATTAGAGTTAATTAATCAAGAGATAAGTCGTCAAGTTTTTATTTTATTTTTTAAAATATCTTTTCATTATAATTTTTTTTCATCTAGAATTGGCAAATATCTATTCTAAAATTCGATTAATTTACATTTGAGTCAGAAAAATCTCGATTCAGAAGTAAGTTACTTTATATCGCATGTAATTTTGTCTTCACAATTCAAATTTGAGACTTTTAATTAAAATAAAACAGTACTTATCACTTCATCGTAAATTTTGTTGGTCCGTATATATTCATAGTTGATTAACCTAAAGTATGATAATAAAAGCAAAGCATGTGAGTATACAAAAAGCAAGCACTACCAAAACTTAGTGGAAGAATGTATACCTAATTATTATTTAATCAAATATATTAATTAGCTTTACCTTACAATAACTTATCTTCATCAAAGCAAAACCTATAATTAACTTAGTATTATAAGTTTTGGATTAGTACCATCTATTTAAAAAATTTATGGAACAAAGAAAATACACTAATTAAGTTTAGTGGATGTGCTTTTCTAGGTGGTGGGCAACAAATGAGTTGAGTACAAAAATTAATAAATTTTAATTTTTTTTGTAGCTTTTGATTTTAAGATATTTTTTTAAATTTATTTATTTAATTTCACGAGAAGCAAGCACAACAATAAGATATTTTAATTTACCCCGAGCCGCGTGCCAAGTGGAGGGGGACAACGTGAAGATGTCGCTAATTTTTGGGATTAAGGCTAAACTCTTGTTGTTAATCTGTGATTAGTGGTGTTGGGTGTTATGGTGTCACGTGTAAGTCTTGTGATGGATTTGGGAGACAAATACATTTTTTAAAAAAAAAAACTTTAAAAGTAGTTTTTTATGTTAAAATGTTGGAAAATTAACCTAGGGTGTGGGGATTAAGGATAGGTTAAATATTAAAAGTGTTAAATCATGGATATTGGTGAAAAATACAGTGGATCAGATCATGGTTATGCTAAACAATCAGAAAAAATGAAAAGAATTACAAATTTTCATAAATAGTCTAAGTTTGAAATTTAATATGGTCGGTCTAATTTTGGATATGTGACTTAAAGAGGAGGAGAGAAGTGAGCGAAATCGAGAGGAGGAAAGAGTCGAATTGTGTATGTATATTTGTCAAATTATATGTATATATCAGTCGAATAATTGTATATATGTAACTAATATATATATATATTTGTATATCGGGCAAGCGAGATTCAGAGAGGAAGGGGAGAGGCAAGAAAATTCATACGAGAAAATTCGAGATCAAATATTAATACGAGAAAATTCGATAGAATAAGAAGCAAATTTGACATAATTTTTCATTCGAGAAATGCACTAATTTATTGATGAATCAACTTTTTATATATTTATTTGTGATTGGAGTTGTTTAATAATAATATTCATATTTACACTTTATTATGAACAATTATGAGCTTTTAACACTTTCATCCAATAAATAATTGTTCATTTATAAAAATAATTCTAATGTTTAAGAGTATTTTTCAATATTTGATGCTTATCAACTAAGAAATGTTCTCATGTAGTATATTTTTACTATCTCATTTTATATTATACTCTTTTTTACTATAGTCAATTTCAAAATTTTCAATTTTTAATTTTAACTATATATATTTTTCATTTTATTCATAATAATGCTTCTATAATCTGTTCAAATACGTTAAATTAAAGATAACTATTCTCTCCGTCTATCTTTATTTATCTCCTATTGATTTAGTCAGTGGCAGAGCTACATTAGGATTAGGAGGTTCATCTGAACCTCTTTTGACGAAAAATTATACTATTTATATATGATAAAAGTAATTTTTTTTGTTTATATAATAGACGTCGAACCTCCTTCGCTTAGTTTATGTGTCTGTCTTTTAAAATTTTGAACTCTCTTCACAAAAATTCTGGCTCCGTCACTAGACTTAGCACAACGATTAAGAAATAATAAATGATAGAAGTGCTTTTACCAAATTACCTTTTAAATATAGTAAATTCAGTGTCTTGAAAAATGTATTAGAGAAATAGCCATCATTAATGATAAGAATAAATTAGGAACTAAGTGTAAAATTATCTCTTGATTTTATAAATTGAAACAAGTATTATTGAATATCTCAAAATAATATAATGAACAAATAAAAATGAACGGAGAAAGTATACATAATTGTATCAAGGGAAAGAATGAAATTTCATATGTGTGTGTATGTGTGTGTGTTATGGTAATTAGAGACATAGGGGACATGTAATTGTTACATCTCTTTTTGTGAAACATTTAAAAGTGGGCACAGATTGAGAGAGTAAAGTGGAAGACATATTTTTCTTTTCTTTTTACAGATTGAGAATCTTTTGTGGGACTAACAACATGAAATGACTATGAAATGACTTGTACCATAATAACTCTCATGAATTGTTTTGCTTCTTCCAAACATATAATAATCTCCATATTTTATTTGTATTTGTAGATAATTTAAAAGAAATTTTACACTATCAGATCAGATCAAGTTGGATAATTATGAGGCAATGAGGTACAAAAAATTGGTATGCTCCGGAAAACTTTGTTTATGTGCTCAATCTTCTTATCGATCTATCTTCTTTTTCTTGGTGACGAATGTATTAATATTCGAGTTCCAGTTGTGTTTATTTTCGTCTCCTAAATCTTTTTATGTGTTATAATCATTTGCATGTGTTGGTTAAGATTATTGCTCGAAAATTCATTAATAGTCGCTTCTTCATGTTCTAGAAATCGATTTATCCAACCTTCCAACCATCTATAAACAATGTACATATAAAGTAGAATTAACAACGTAAAAAATAACATATTATTTTTTTATACTGTTTTTGGAAACAGCCTCTGACAGAAATATAAGATAAGACTGCGTACAATAGATTCTTGTAGTTAGACTTTTTTCCAAACCTTGTGAATAGAGAAAATTTTAGTGCACCAAACTTGCCTCAATATATCTAAGTGCTAATCCTTTCTTGAAACATATCCAAAATGCTAACAAAAATACAATCACAATTATGTCATGTTTCATATACTATAACCATATGCATGTTGTGTACTTTTCTTTAATATTATTCTTTATATTAAACTCCAACACCCACTATAACCATCTTTTACTCTGACTCTCTAATGTCCCACCATTCTTTTTGGCTTTCCCATAATTTAAATTAATCTAAACATTTTTTTTAAAAAAAAGATACCTACAACTCCACTCTTCAATTCCCCAAAGTTGCTTTTTTTGATGTATACTTTGAAATGTCCCATTAGAAATTTGTCCTTGATGAAGTCTTATCACTTTGCCTTAATTTACTACACCAACAAGTCAACAACTACAAGAGAAGCTGGTTAGTTTGATTAATTTCTTGTGTTGTTAATCTAGCTAGTTTTTGTCTGTGCTGCTTGGATTCTTCAAAAATGTCTGATGGATGCATGTTAGATTCTTCAAAAGTAGTGCATTTTTGAAAGATCCGACACGGATGCAACTAAAGTTTTGTGGTTTAGATTTCAATATACTATTGCTTTTTGTTAATTACTTTATGTCAATCTTGAATTAAATGGTTTCCTCTTGTATGGAGGTCAATTAAGTTCATAAAAAAAAAACAATTCATCATTCTAGAAGAATTGAGTGTGTATTATTTGTTTGAAGTTATAGAACAAAGATCCAATATTAACAAGAGTTGTGTTTTGTTATAAATCTTTCCTCAATTAACTTATCATAGTTTTGTTACTTGTCTTGAATTTGTATTTTAAGTGATCATATTGGAAAAAAATGAGTACTTTAACTGGAGCGACGTGGACAGTGATGATTCATATAATTGACTCCGACTTACCTAGAATTTAGGTATAGTAGTAGTTGTTGTTGTATAGAATTAATAACTCATATAGAGTTGAGTTTTTGGATGGTTAAAAAAACTAGCACTCACTAAGCTAGTTGTTGAATATTTATTGGAGCCACGATTTGAAGTTATGGATTCTGAATTTAATATTTGTACAATATTTAGAAGATTTCTTGATATCAAATACGTAGTTTGGAGTTTGGACTAAAATTACTTTGTTCAGCCGAACTTGTACCTGAACTTCTAGCTCTGCCTCTGATCTTCAACTCTCAATGAGTAGATTAGCTAATTTATGGTCTTGTTAGTCCTTCGAAAAAAGTGAACCCAAAATGGTAGATCTTGGTGCCAAGTCTCACTTATAGTGTGGTGATTAACTTCTAAATGTACATGAAACATGATAAAATTTGTTTATATTGATAAAAGAAGGGCAGCTCGTTGCACGAAAGCTTCCTATGTTCATGCCGGGTTTGGAGAAAGGCTACACCACTACGGGTGTTTAGTAGGTGGCCTACCCAGCATTAGTGACTGATTCCACCTATAGGTCTTAGAGACCGTTGTTGATATTGGACTAAAGAAAATTAACAGAAATCGAGAAGTTTAAACTGTACTCGGAGGAAAATAAGAAGAAATTTGATTCTTGAATTTGTTTCATCAGCATGTTGTACACAATTTGTTTCAATTTAAGAGTATTATGTTTACTTAACCAACCGTTTTCGTTGTTCTATGCAGGACAACGTTAGTATTTTGTTTCATTTGATCACTAGATAGTGTTTTTAAGTTGTTAATACTTAACCAAAGATGCAAACACCAAGATTCAATCTTGAAGTTGAGGCCTTGTTTGAAGATGATTCCGATATTACTAGCCAAGTCGCGTCCAACATATGCGTGGATGAAACATTCGCGGATCCTTCAAAGAACAGAGTTATAGATTTCACTCTGCTGAGTTCAGAACCTGTTTCACTTGACTTGTCTCTAAGCCAGGATTCGATAGGCGGTTTTTCAGTATCCAGCACAAGTGAAAGCAGCAACGAGCTTGCAACTACACAAACTTCGGTATCAGGACCGGGATTTCAACGAGTTTTTAGTTGCAATTTCTGCCAGAGGAAATTCTACAGTTCACAGGCACTTGGTGGACACCAGAATGCACATAAAAGAGAACGAACACTAGCGAAACGTGCTATGAGGATGGGTGTTTTCTCTGAAAGGTATGCTAATTTGGCGTCTTTGCATTTACACGGATCTACTATAAGGTCTTTAGGGATCAAAGCACATGCTTCACTACACCAGATGTCTGCACCAACAATAAGGCCACTTGATTTTCAAACAAGCGCGAGATTTGAGTATGGTAATCGCCAGAGTCCACCTCTGTACATGGGAAATGATGATGCTGATCAGTTAGTACTATGGCCTGGCAGCTTCCGTCAAGTGACGAATCCTGGTACCTCTCATACTAATTTTGCTCTTGCTGGATGTTCAAATGTGACATTGACTCCATACGTCGAAAAAGACGAACCAATTACACCAGATCTCACCTTGAGGCTTTGAGATATCATTTTTAGCTTTCTTGTTTAATCTGTACAGTGAGATATATTTTCCTATGTGTGGATACTATGCTCAGTCCCTGGACTCTTCAAATATATAGTCAGATCCTCCAAAAGTAGGCTGTGTTTTCGAGGATTTGATACATTTTTCGAGAGTCTAAACTACATAGCTCAGGCAAGTGTGATTCGAACATTAAATGATTGTTTTACGATTTGAATGTATTAGCTATGACTTTAACGGTTATCATACTTTGTATTTTCTTCTTATAAGATTGCATTACTGTTTTGACTATCGACAACTATACTGATCAAGTTCTCCAATAATGTTGTCACACTATATTATATCCTCGTCCTCCAAAAATGCCCTATTTTAAAAGTATTTAAAACGCACCTGACAACATTTTGGAACAACTTGAACAACATAGATTATCAAAAGTATAACTACAAGGTTAATTCTTGCACAAGTTGGGAAACAAAAAAGTGGTAGGTCCTTTTGGTGTTTGATATTCTAGTACTAGTGATTTTGACAACCTTCACATGGTTTGGGAAGACATACTTAGGAGTTAGGACCACTTTAGAAATAGACTTTTTATCGAAACGTGAAAATGTGACTAAATTGGTCCCAAATATTTTTAAAGGTATCGTGAAGAAGAAATATCCTAGAGCCCGCAAAATAATTCAATGAATTGAGCGAGGTGAAAATATTATTTATTCTTATTATGTACGAGTTCAAGGAAGAATTTGACCAAATTTATCTAAATTCAATGCTTGTTATTCAAAGTTGGTGTCATCATTTGACTTGGTAAAAATTGACCAAGTTTCTGATAATTCCAAATTGGACTACTTTTTGGGCTATTTTTTTTTTTTCAACTGTATACTCATTTCCCAAATTGGGTCAATTGCATACTTATAGTGATTCCACTGATTTTCTTGTGACTAATTATATAAACTACCATAATTTGCAAACAAAATGATTTAATTTAATTTTTTGGCTTGTTACAAATTTTAGCTAGTATGTAATATATAATTTGTATGCACACTATGTACTAATTTATTTTAGCTAAACAATGGTAATAAATTTGTCAATACAGTTTGACCCATTTTATTTGGACTAGTTCATACAAGCTTTGAAATTTGACGAGTCAGTTAGGGTTGATTCTTTTTCTTTTTTTTTTTGTGAGCCAGAAATTAGCTAGCCCAATCCATCAGTATGTGTCTTGCGGGCCTTGCCGAATCAACACACACTTTTACAAGTATATTTTTTAAATTATAATGTAAAAATATTAAAATAAATAGCAAAAGGACAATATTAAATGATATTAGTGTTACTATTACCCGTTATAAAAATATAATTTGTATCTAAAATTTCTAAATTAACTTTGAGTTTGGACTCTTATTATTTTTAGTACTCTATTTATTTTTATTTTTAATGATTTTTTAATTCGACCGACAGGCCGATTGAAAAAGTTCCACAAATCAGTAGACTTATTTGGATTGAGTTAAAAACCCATTTTTTAAATGAGCTCAAAAAAATCTTAACAGTCTTACTAAATCACAGGTTAAATCAGGTCGGCCCATCGAAAAAAAAAAAACAAATTTCGCACATATGTAGTCGTCTTCTTAATTTAAAAATGCATAGTGAAATTGTAACCAAAAAAAAATAATCACAAAGTTTGAATTTTCAATGGTTTTACATAATACAAGGACTCTTTAATTTGGCACAATAAAAAAGATGCAACTATCTTAGAATATAATGATGTAACATTTAGGCTATCATAAAAAGACAGGCCAAATGGTCCAATTTGTAGAAACTAATTTAAGGAATCAAAGAACATGAGCTATTTGTCCAATTTAAATAAGACATATAGTCATGCATAATTAATTATTTACATCGAACTCGAGAGATTATCACAACGATATATCTGTAAAATTTCACAAGTAGAATCTGGAGAGAGTAAAATGTACGCAGACCTTAGATAGAGAGATTATTTTCAGAAAACAATTATTACAACAACATATTCAATGTAATTTTACATGTATGATTTAAAGAGGATAAATTATACACATATCTTATATCCATCTCGTAGAATTGAAAGGTTATTTTCACGAAAGATGAAATATACGATGGACTTAATAAGTTACGTGATTCAAATATATGATATGTGAAATATCATGTACGATTTGAAGAGGATAAATTATACGCATATTTTATTTTCATCTTGTAGAATTGGAAGGTTATTTTCGTGAAAGATAAAATATATAATGGACTTAATAAGTTACATGATTCAAATATATGATATGTAAAATATATATATTTGGAAATTATCATTTTTTAAAATTAAAAATTTAAAGAAAGTTTTAAATGAGTTGGCTTACGTTAAGACAAAGTAGCCGGCCCCAATAAAAAAATACCTTCTAGAAAAAATTCCTCCTCCAATTGGTACATTTTTCTTTGTGTTAGGTATGAATTGTATAAAATGATAATGGGAATAATGGAAAAATTA
>DF357713.1:99397-123624 GCA_000787875.1 Solanum virginianum | reverse complement strand
AAGAATATATATATATATATATATATATATATATATATATATGTATACATGCTTTCAAAAGAGGTACAAGTCATTTCAAATTATTTCAATGCGTGCTTGGACTTAAAAGACAAACATACTTCATAATCATTCATACTTTGGCTCAAAAGCCAAATCATACTTTTCATGCATTGAAATAGCTCATTCATATATATATATATATATATATATATATATATATATATATATATGAGATGGTGTAAACACCCAAAATGCTCAAAGAGCCATATTATAGACATTTATGTGATCACATTCTTGTCATACCCATATGTGAGCTTAACCCACCGAATAATAAACATACGTAAGCTTAACCCACCGACTAATAAACATACGTAAGCTTAACCCATGAATAATAAACATATGTGAGCTTAACCCACTGAATTATTTTCATCAAAATCATATGGGAGCTTAACCCACCAAATATTTTTCATGAAAAACCAATGCTCGTGAATGCATATGCCATGAATAATGTGAGAATAGCACGAAAAATAGAAATTCAATTTTAAACCAACAATATAGTATGAAATTCAAGTAAATCAACATTTAAATCACAATTTAGATTACCCATGATCAAACTTTAAAGGGATAATGCATCTTCAAATCTTCATAATGTTCATGCAATTCAACATATTAGGGCTTAAATCACTTTAAAAATAACAATTAAACATAGCCCATATCTCAATTGAATCAAATAAATAATAATCTCAAAGACCTATGTTTAAAGTAAGCTCAATTTAATAAAATCATGTATAAAAGAGTTTGGGGTCTTCATGGTTGAAAGAGACCATAAATCAATCCCACATACCTTAGTTAACCATGAAGAAACAAGAAGAATTTGATGTAGAAGAAAGCCTTTCCTTAATCACCAAGCTAAGTCTTCACTAGATCACTTGAGAGGAGTTCCTATGAGAGAGCTTGAATAAATTCTAACTGTTGAATTGAATTTGAATGAGAGAAGAAGAGTATAGGCCATTTGAAAGTCTTCGGATAGGATAGAAAGTCACAAATGACCCTAGCAATAGCCAAAATTATAAGAACACCATTAATGAAACGGATGTCAAAAAGATGCCAGGGTCCCTATAAAGGTCACACGGACCGTGACGCCTTTCATGGTGCAACACTTAGCCAAAAATCTCACTGATGAAGTTCCAAGTCGATGATCCCATACTTAGAAAATTTTCACACCAACACCCATATGAGAGGCCATACAACCCATGAAGAGTCATACAGACCTTAATTAGGTTCATATATGAAGTGCCTTGGCCAAAATGTGGTTTTCAAGGCCAAGGCTACTCACACAAGCCACCACACGGCTAATGAAGTGCCACACAGACCGTGTGGGGGTTCATGTGGTGCGAGCCTTGTTCTTGAACTCCTACTTAAGGACAACGCTCTACATACAAGGCCTAGGGCCACCTCGAGGCTCTTTCACATGGCCCGTAGAGGTGTCCATGAGGTGTCACCTTGGTCAGAAACTTTCTGAAACCAAATTGCAAGCATTATTAAGGCCATACAAGGCTCGGGTCCTTACATCATCTCCCCCTTGAGAATATTCTTCCTCGAATATGCTAGAACAAGGCCTGAAAGGCTTGACTTGAACATAAAACACCCAAACACAAAGACAAAATACATATTTCATCATATACAAATCATAAAGCCATTAAAACGCATATCAAAACATATTTAAATCATTTTCGTGCACATGTATACATATATTATAAAACACAAGAGTGAAAGAATTAAGACCATTTTGAATAGGAAAAACCTAATACCTTAGGCTTGAGTAGATTGAAAAATATGGGGATATCGTTTCATCATGTCTAACTTACCTCCCATGTAGAACTCTCCACATGTTAGTTTCTCTAAAGCACCTTAACTGAAGCCACCTCCTTATTGCGAAGCCACTTCACTTGCCTATCAAGAATCTCAATTGGGGCTTCCTCATAAGACAAGTTCTCCTTAATCTCAGCACCTTCTAAAGGCACAATTGTACTAGGATCACCAATCAATTTCCTCAACATAGACACATGGAAAACTGGGTGAATAGAACTCAAATCTGGAGGCAAAGCCAATCTATAGTCCACATTCCTAATCCGATTAATGATCTTATAAGGGCCTATATATCGGGGACTTAACTTGCCCTTCGTACCAAAATGCATTACACCCTTCATGGGTGAGACCTTCATATACACCCAATCTTTAACATGAAACTCAAGATTTCACTTCCTAGCATCCAAATAAGACTTTTGGTGACTTTGAACCATCTTCAATTTTTTTCTAATCAACTTCACCTTCTCCATAGCCTCCAATACCAAATTCGGGCTAATCAAAGCCATCCCAACTCAAACCACCCCACTAGAGATCTACATTTTCTATCATATAAATCCTCAAATCGAGTCGTACCAATGCTAGCATAAAAGCTATTTTTGTAGGCAAACTTGATAAGTGGTAGATGATCATCCCAATTACCCTTGAATTCTAATGCATAAGCCCTCAACATGTCCTCCAATGTTTGAATTATCCTTTCAGCTTGTCTATCAGTTTTAGTGTGAAAAGTGGTACTTAACTTCACCTTGGTGCCAATTCCCCTTTGAAATGATTTCCAAAAATGAGAAGTAAATTGGGTGCCCAATCTGATATGATAGACCTAGGCACATCATGCAACCTTACCAACTCTTGGATATACAACCATGTATAATCTTCGGCATTGAAGGTAGTCTCAACCGGTAGAAAATGAGCCAATTTAGTCATCTGATCAATAATAACCCAAATCAAATCAAATTGCTTTTAGGTTCAGAGCAAACCAACTACCAAATTTATGTTCACATCTTCCCACTTCCAAGTCGGAATCTTAATATCTTTAGCCAAACCATTGGCCCTTTGGTTCTCTACCTTTACTTGTTGATAATTAGGACATTCGGATACAAATTTTGCTATATCTTTCTTTATACCATACCACCAATACACTTTCCTCATATCTTGATACATCTTGGTAGATTCCGAATGAATAGAATAATGAGAGTTATGGATTTCACTTATGATCACCCTCCTAAAATCATCAAAATTTAGAACACATAACCGATTTTGATACTGAAGCACACCATCTGCCCCTTGGGAGAAAACCTTTATCTTCTTCTCGGCAAACAAGTTCTTCAACTCAACCAATGATGGGTCTAAATTTTGCTTAGCCTTGAATCAACAACCACAGAAAATTCAACCCCATTCTGGACATGAATACCACCCTCATTAGAGTCAGCCAACCTAACACCCAACCTAGCCAAACGATGAACATCTTTTACTAACACCTTCTTTCCTTCATCAACATGAGCCACACTCCCCATTGATATTCTACTAAAAGCATCAATTACAACATTTGCCTTGTGGGGATGATATTACACACTCATGTCATAGTTCTTAAGGAGTTCCAACCACCTTCTTTACCTTAAGATCCCTTTTGGTGAACACATATTCCAAACTCATATGATCGGTGAAAACATCAACATCAACCCCATACAAATAGTGTCTCCAAATCTTCAAAGCTAACACCATCAGCCTCTAGCTTAAGATCACGAGTTGGATGATTAATGCACCTTCAATTGCCTTGATGCATAAGCTATCATCTTAACATTTTGCAAAAGCACACAACCCAATCCAGTCTGAGAAGTATCACAATATACCACAAACCCATCTAAGCCATTCGATAGAGTCAAAACAGAAGCTGATGTAAGTTGGTGTTTCAAAGTCTGAAAACTCTTCTCACACTCATTCAACCATAAAAAATTGGCCAAGGAGCTGGTGTAAGCCGATCTTTCAAAGTCTAAAAACTCTTCTCACATTCATTCGACCATAAAAACATGGCCTTTTTTGAGTCAACTTGGTCAGTGGAGATGTATGAATGAGAAGTCTTCCATAAATCTTCTATAATAACCTACAATCCAAGAAAACTTTGAATATCCGAAGGAGTCAATGGTCTAGGCCAATTCTTCACAACCTCGATCTTTTTTGTGTCAACCTTAATACCATCACCGGATACCACATGCTCAAGAAAGGCTACTTAACCCAACCAAAACTCACATTTGCTGAACTTAGCATGCAATTACTTCTCCCTCAAAGTTTGAAGAACCAATCTCAAATGATCCATATGTTCTCGCTCACTTCAGGAGTAAATAAGGATATCATCAATGAAGGCAACCACAAAACTATTGAGAAATGGCTTCAACACCCGATTCATAAGGTTGTTAAACATAGTTAGAGCATTAGTCAAACTAAATGACATTACTACAAGTTCAAAGCACTTATATCTAATTCGGAAAGCCGTCTTGGGAATGTCACACTCCCTAATCTTCAATTGATGATAAACGGAGCAGAGGTTAATCTTTGAGGAATGGGTGGTTCTTTGATGTTGATCAAATAAGTCATCGATCCTTGGTAACAAATACTTATTCTTGATGGTTACCTTATTCAATTATCTATAATCAATGCGCATTCGAAGAGACCTATCTTTCTTTCTTACAAATAATACCGGAGCATCCATGGCGATATACTTGGGCTAATGAAGCCTTTCTCTAACAAATCCTTCAATTGATCTTTCAACTCAGTCGGTGCCATACGATAAGGAGGATAATAGATAGGCTGAGTATCTGGGAGAAGATCTATGCCAAAGTCTACTTTCTTTCAGGAGGAATATTGGGCAAATCTTCAGGTAACACATCCAGAAACTCATTAAGCAACGGAACTAATTTAAGAGTGAGTGATTCAATCTCCACATCTTTAACCCTCTCAATATGATAAATACAACCTTTAGAAATCATTTTTTGGGCCTTGATGTTGGAAATAAACCAACCTTTAATAGCGAAGTTACTACCCTTCCATTCAATAATGGGCTCATCTGGAAATTGGAACTTGACCTTCCGGGTTCTACAATCTATAAAATCATATGAAGCATGCTACTAGTCCATCCCAAGAATAATATCAAAATCAAACATCTAAAGTTTTATAAGATCACACGAAAGGAGTTTATGCAAAATAGAGATAGGACAACCTCCATAAACTTTTCGGGCAACAATAGACTCACCCACGGGAGTATAAACCAAAAAAGGCTCTCTTAGAATTTCAGGGCTCAAACCAAACTTAACAGCCAAAAGAGAAGTCACAAAAGATAAATTTTCACCCAGATCAAGTAAAGTATATGCACCAAAGTCAAAGACTTTTAACATACCAATCACAACATCTGGAGTCTCCTCAACTTTTGACAAGCATACAAAGCATATAACATGTTGTGTCTGGGGGCACTACCTTGTAGAGCTCTTCGCTGGCCTTGGTCACCTTGAGCCAACCTGACCCTGACCCTTTTGGAACACTTTAGGACAATCAACAACCTTGTGGCTCTAATCACCACACCCATATTATGCACCCAAATCTTTCCAACAAGTACCTCTATGATTCTTTCCACACCTATTCCACTAGGAATGTAATGGCCCACCTCCAACCAGTGCCTTGGAAGGGGGCACGCTAGCGTTGGCAAACCTTGCATTAGAACCTTGGCCCTATTAGAAGTGACCATAACCACCACCCTTGGAGTGGAGAGCCCACCATCATAATGGGCCCTCTTAGAATCATGCACCCTCTTCTCCTTGAGCTTTTCTCCTTCAATCTATTCAACATACGTCATAATCTTCGAGATGTCTGTATCCCAAATAAATATTATCATACGATATTCTTTCACAACCAAATCAGAGATCCCATAAATAAACTTATGCATTCTTGCACGGGGGTCAGCCATTAGCCTAGAAGCACACTTTAAGAGCTTTGTGAACTTGAGGGCATAGTCTCTCACACTCATACCACCCTATTTGAGGTTGATAAATTCTTTCATCTTAGCTTCCTTAAGTTCAAGAAAGGGAAGAAATGATCCAGAAAGACAAACTTGAACTCTTCCCAATTAACTCCAGTATCACAGACCCTCTTCATCAACCACTAAGTGTACACACTTCAGCCACATCCTTCAACTGATAAGCAGCTAACTCAGCTTTCTCCTCAAAATTCACTCCCATAACAATCAACACCCTAGAGAGTTCATCAATAAATTCTTGAGCATCCTTATCAGCCTTTGATCCATAAAACTTCGGAGGATTTATCCGGGTAAAATCTCTTACTCTAGCAACCGAAGTGGGATTACGGGAAAGAAGGTTAGACTGTCTAGCCTAGGTGGTCACCAATTAGGCAAGCATAGCAATAGAAATACAAAATTCACCATTAGTGATTGGCACTTTCATAAGTCCTTGAGAAACTTGGTCCTTATTAACCTGGGCCAGTCTTGCTATGGGATCTCTTCATGGAGGTATCTTCTATAATGTAGCAAGGACATCATTAGGATTAGGAAAACTTAATAAATAGTCTAAAGCATGACATAGACATGAAGAAGTAAGACAACACCTAGAACGCCATCATAGACTCCCACTCATAGGCATGGTGCACTTTACACCCATAAATAGGACTCTACTTGACATGATATGTTGGATGCCAGGGTTCATTTATAAACCTAGTACTCTGATACCAAGCTTGTCATGATCTGTACATAGGGTCTAGAAGTGATATGAAGAATGGGAATCGGAGAGTCCCCATATAAGCCTCAAAGTATCCAAATTCATATCATTAGTTTGACAGTGAATAAAGAGATAGTAAGAACATAGTTCTAAGGGATGAGAAAGTATGTATTGCATTATGGGGATATCATAGGGATAGAGATTTGCATGGATTCACATAACACTTAGCACATAAGAACTAAGGGGTAGGTAAGTATGACTCACTCTATGGGGGCAAAATAAGGCTTAGGATCTTCCACATTTCCACATCATAACATAAATCCATATAATAATATCCATAATCAAAATATAGTCACAACCATAATCTCCAAATAGCATATCATAACATATATTCGTACAAGAGTTTACAAGATATTCAACCATGCCTTTAGTCATAGAATACGACAGGGACTAAGACATGTTTTGGGCTCACCCTCAAAGTAAATATAATAAAAGCAAAAACAACATAAGGTATATGGATAGTGGTTTATCCCTGGAAGATAGGACCCTCCACAACAAATTTCTCAAATCTGAACTAGTCATCAAAATGTGGATAGATATAGTCTCTAGTCCCTACATGGTTGGATCATGTAGGGAAAAAGTATGAGTTAGTACATTTGAATGTACTAAGTATGGGGGCATTTAATGCATATGAACTTATTAAAATCTCATTCAATGTTAGATGGCGAGGGCACATATTTAGAAACAAGTATGTAACCTAAGAAGAGTAGTATAACAATATGCCATGAAATCCATGATGTATGAAATACGTAATACTTCAATATAGAAGGGATGAGACCTCGATAGAAAAATAAGACCAAGCGAGCTAATAGGGATGTGACCTCTACCAACAAGAGTAAGACCAAGCAAACTATTACTTGGAATCCCGATGGAAATCCCTTCACAGGTAAATAGGTGGTCTACTTGGAAAAGGTAAACCATACTTCTCCTTACAGCCCTCCCATTTCGGAGAAGTAACCTTCCTTACGGGCCTTCCATTTCAGATAGGATTTTAATATCATACCATATCAAGATTTATAACTGCATTACGGGCCTTTCATTTCAGTGAGGTTACCATATCAAATACCTATGCTGGCATAAAGTTTAAGAGAAAGGAAGAGGACTCTTGGGGATAACCCTGACACCTTTAATCTCATTGGTGCTAATTCGTCATCCCATAAGACTATATATATGTATACATACTTTCAAAAGAGATATAAGTCATTTCAAATCATTTAATGCATACTTGGGCTTAAAAGACAAATATATTTTATAATCATTCATACTTGGGTTCAAAAGACAAATCATACTTTTCATGCATAAGAATAGCTCATTCACATATATACGAGATGGTGTAAACATCCAAAATGTTGAAAAATCCATATCATAGATATTGATATGATCACATTCTTGTCATACTAATATGTGAGCTTAACCCACCGAATAATAAACATATGTGAGCTTAACCCACAGAATAATTAACATATTTGAGCTTGACCCACCAAATAATTTTCATTAAGACCACATGTGAGTTTAACCTACCGAATAGTTTTTATCAGAAACCAATGCTCATGAATGCATATACCATGAATGATATGAGAATAGAATGAGAAATAGAGATTCAAACTTAAATCAATAATGTAATATGAAATTCAAGTAAATTCATAAGTAAATCCACATTTAAATCACAATTTAGATTGCCCATGCTAAAATCAAACTTTAAAGGGATAATGCATATTCAAATCTTCATATATTCATGCAACTCAACATATTAGAGCTTAAATTACTTTAAAAATAACAATTAAATAGAGTTCATATCTCAATTGAATCAAATAAATAATAATCTCAAAGAGCATGTTTAAAAAGTAAGCTCAATTTCATAAAATCAAGTGTAAAAGAGTTTAGGATCTTCAAGGTTGAAAGGGACCATCAATCAATTTCACATACCTTGGTTAACCAAGAAGAAACAACAAGAATTTAATGTAGAAGAGAGCATTTCCTTAATCTCCAAGCTAAGTACACACCAGATCACTTGAGAGGAGTTCTTTTGAGAGAGCTTGAATGAATTCTAACTGTTGAATTGAATTTGAATGAGAGAAAAAGAGTATAAGTCATTTGAAAGTCTTTGGATAGGATAGAAAGTTACAAATAACCCTTAGGAATATCTAAAATTGCAAGAATGCCATTAATGAAATGGATATTAAAAAATTGCCAAGTGTCCTGTATAAAGGTCACATGGGCTATGTAAGGGTCACATAGACCGTATGGCCTTTCGTGGTGCAACACTTAACGAGAAATCTCACTGACAAAGCTCTAAGATGGTGATCCCATACTTAGAAAATTTTCACACTAACACCTACACGGGAGGCCATACGACCCTTGAAGAGTCATATAAACCATATGAGGTTCATGTGTGAAGTGTCTTTGCTAAAATATGGTTTTTAAGGCCAAGGCTACTCACACAAGCCACCACATGACCAGTGAAGTGCCACATGGACTGTGTGGGTTTATATAGTGCAAGCTTTGGTCTTGAACTCCAACTGAAGGCCAACATTCTACGCACAAGGCCAAGGGCTACCTCAAGGCTCCTCCACACGACCTATGGTGAGTCACATGGCTTGTGGAGGTGCCTATAAAGCTTCACCTTATTTAAAAACTTTCCAAAACTAAATTCCAAGTAGCATTAAAGCCATACAAGGCCCAGGTCCTTATAATATCATTATATATTACTTGGTGAAATGACCCCAAAAAGTGCTCAAAAACGTGCCTCGAAATATCTAGAATTTAGATTTTCTTATATTTAAAAATCTGTTCGATATTTCAAAAATTCAACTTCATATTTATGATCAGGGGGTCCAAATTAGGTGAAAAAGGGTCTAGCCTTGATTTAAGAGCAAAAGAATAGCAATTATAATTTTTTAGTGACAATTTTTAGTGAGCAGTTCGCGACGCCTCCGTGATGCACCTTGGGTGCGCCTTAGTTCAAATTTCACTTCGTGTTCCCTCCATGACATGAAGATATGTTTTTCACCTGGCAGTTTTTCAAGTGTGGTCCAAAATATTCTAATTGTTAGGCCCAAGTTTCCCAAATGTGTTTTTACCTATACTTGGTCAAATTTCACCCTTATATCATTCTAAACATTTTCCAATACTCCCCAAAATACTTAGCCGTATTTTCACTCCAAATTCCAAGACTCAAAACCCTCATTCGAATTTAAGAATTATCTTCAAGCTTCAAGTCTCCATTGTCAACCTTCACCAAGGACTTCACCGAAACTAAGGTATCTGGTGTTAAACCATTGAGTCCTTCTACTAATGGTGCCTAAACCCTCTTTTACTTAATAATGCATAATTTAAAGTTGATTTTACATATGGATCTTGTATATTGAGAAATTTACTACACAGAGATTTTAGTTCATGAACGTATGGTTGTTTTAGCATGTATTGAGCTCTAAATCTTAGATATAATGTTGGATTTGATGAGGAGTTTTGATGTGAATGTCTTAAGGGTGTTGCAAGGTGTTGATTGATGGTTTTACCATAGATTTTCTTACATGATTTCATCTTTAAATTGCATGATCTTTTACCCCCATTACACACACCCCAAGGTGTTTGATAAAATGTTCGGTTATGGTTTCTTGAGAAAATAAAGGTCCAAAGTATGAGATATGATATGAATGATATTATGATGATAAAAAGAGCTTATGTATATGATATGATTGACTATATGGAAAATGAAGGTCCAAAGTATGATATATGATATGAATGATGTTATGATGATGAAAAGAGTTTATGTATATGATATGATTGATGTTTTAATGATGAAGTGAGCTTATGCATATGATGAACTCTATATAAAGTGTTGCATTAGACCATGCCCAATCCGGGGGGGAGGGGGGGACAAGGGCCCGGATAACCTAAATAAGGGTTTATACTCATCCACCTCGGTGATAGGGCAGCATAATCACTAACCTAGATGAGGGTTCATACTCATCCATCTCGGTGATAGGGCAACATAATCACTAACCTAGATCGGGGTTCATACTCATCAACCTCGGTGATAGGGTGGCATAATCACCAACCTAGATATGAGTTACTTAAAGTATGTTTTACTTATGCATTGCTCATACATGTCATATTATTATACTATGCCTATTCTCTAATGTATGCATTTTGAGTATAATGTCTATCTATTGTTACATTGCACCCTACAAACCTAGTACATTCAAATGTACTAACGCATACTCTTGCCTACATTGTATCACCATGTATAAACTGGTGCCTGAGTTGATCATCCTCCTCCTCCACATAGCTAGACGGTGCTATTCCAAGCTTGTTGCTGAGTCCTCCATTTTGGGGACTTTGGTTTATGTTTTTTGTCTTATCTATGTATTGAGACACTACCTTATGTGCTTGACTATGAGGGTGAGCCCGGTTATTTTGTCTTCGCCCCCACTCTATTTATGTAACTAAAGATGTTTGTTGGACGAGTTATGTATTTATGATATGAGCCATGATTCCTTATCTCTTGATGTTGATATGTTACAAAGTTTTCCCTTAGCCCTAATGCCCCATTCTATTCTACTTGTCTTTTATATGCCTCCGCAACCAAGGATGTTTAATGACTAGTTAAGAGGCTTATTTAGGGTTTCTCCGGGTTCCCCATTCTCCATGTCATATCTAGGCCCTAGGCTAGGGTCATGACAAACTTGGTATCAGAGCACTAGGTTGATAGATCTTTGGAGTCCAACACATTACATTGATTAGAGTCCTATTTATGGTCGTGAAGCGTGCCATGACTATAAATAGGAGGCTATGAGACATTCTAGGAAATGTTTCCCTTCTTCATGTCCTAAGTCATGTCATAGAGTTGTGCTACATATTCCCCCCTAACGATTGTTATTTGTTATATTAGATCATGTCGAATACTAAAGGAAGACGTGCCCAAACTC
This sequence comes from Solanum virginianum, assembly GCA_000787875.1. Taxonomy (NCBI): domain Eukaryota; kingdom Viridiplantae; phylum Streptophyta; class Magnoliopsida; order Solanales; family Solanaceae; genus Solanum; species Solanum virginianum. The sequence goes on along the minus strand of DF357713.1, from coordinate 112,049 downwards.
CTGAGGAGCAACCTACTAATGGTGAGCTCTGGGATGCCCTTACTATGCTTGCCCAAGTGGTTGCCAACCAAGTCTAACAAAGAGTCCAATCCCCTCATGCTACTACCCCGGGAGCTAGGATAAGAGATTTTATGAGGATAAATCCTTCGATTTTCCATGGGTCAAAGGTGGACGAAGATCCACAAGAGTTCATTGATGAATTCTATAAATTCTTATCTATCATGGGTATTGGGCCAAATGAGAAGATGGAGTTGGCAGTGTACCAACTTAAGAGGGTGGCCAAAATTTGGTTTGATCAATGGGAAGGTGAGAAGGGTAATGACTATGTGGTGCTTTGGGAGGAATTCAAATTTCCCTTCCTTGATCGGTTTTTCCCTCTTGAGCTTAGGGAGGCAAAGTTGGTTGAGTTTATGAATTTGAAATAAGGTGGTATGAGTGTGAGGGAATGTGCCCTCAAATTTAATCAACTTTCAAACTAGTCTCCTCACTTGGTGGCCAATTCTGGGTCAAGGATGAATAAGTTTATTATGGGAGTTTCCGATTTGATAAGTGAAGAATACCGGTCCGCCTTGCTTATTAGTGACATGGACTTGGCTCGATTGATGACATATACTGAGCAAATGGAAAAAGAGATGTTGAGAAAAGAATGGGCCATTAGGCCAAGAGGGCGCGTTTTGAGGGCATGTTCCCCAAGGGTGTTAGACTTCCACAAGGCCAAAGGCCTCCTCCTGCTACAAATAAGGGGTTTGCCAATGACTTCCCTAGGCCTCAAGGTATGGTTGGTATGGCTACTAATGATATGTGTACTATATGTGGGAAGAGTCATAAGGGCCCATGTTTGAAGGGTTCCAATACATGTTTTGAACGTGGAGAGCTTAGTCACAAGAGGATTGATTGTCCAAGAAACTGTGGCAAGGTTCAGGGTGCAAATGTGGTTCCATTGGGTAGGGGTGGTCCTCAAGGTGGTGCCCCAAGGCACAATCAGTTATATGCTCTACACAGAAGGCAAGGGGTTAGTGAGGTCCCCGATGTTGTTACCGATATGTTAAAAATCTTTGATCTTGATGTACATGCTTTGATTGACCCGGGTGCCACCCTTTCCTTTGTTACCCCCTTTGTTTCTAGAAAGTTCCATATTGAGTCAGAGTTGTTGCATGAGTCTTATGAAGTTTCTACTCCTGTTGGTCATCTATTATTGCTAGGAGGGTGTATAAAAATTATCCGATTTGCATTTTGCCTAAAATCCTATCTTATGATCTTGTTGAATTAGATATGGTTGATTTTGACGTTATTCTTTGGATAGATTGGTTGCACGCATATTATGCTTCTATTGATTGTAGAACTCATAGGGTCAAGTTTCAATTTCTAAATGAACCTGTCCTTGAGTAGGAAAGTCATGATGTGGTAGTGACGGGTAGGTTCATCTCATGCATTAAAGTCTATAGATTGATTTCCAAGGGGTGTTTATATCATCTTGTGAGAGTCAAAGATGAGGAGTCCAAAGTCCCTTCCATTTATTCGGTTTCGGTTGTAAGTGAGTTTCTTGATGTCTTTCCAAATGACCTTCCCATGTTTCTCCAGAAAGAGAGATAGATTTTGACATAGATCTCCTTCCCTACACTCAACCTATCTCTATTTCCCCTTACTGTATGGCCTCGATGAAGTTGAAGGAGTTAAAACAATTGAAAGATTTGTTTGAAAAGGGGTTTATTAGACCTAGAAAATCCCCTTGGGGTGCACCAGTTTTGTTTGTAAAGAAGAAGGATGGGTCACTTAGAATGTGCATTGACTATCGGCAACTCAATAAGGTCACTATAAAGAATAGATATCCTTTTTCGAGGATTGATGACTTATTTGACCAATTGCAAGGGGCTAGCTTTTTCTCTACGATTGATCTTCGGTCCGGGTACCATCAAGTGAGGGTAAAGGAGTATGATATTCCCAAGATGGCCTTCTAGACTAGATATACGCATTGTGAATTTGTGGTGATATCCTTTCGGTTGACTAATGCACTGGCCATCTTCATGGACCTAATGAATAGAGTCTTCAAACCTTACCTTGATTCCTTCATTATGGTTTTCATTAATGATATCTTGATCTAGTCATGTAGTAGGGAAGAGCATATAGGCCATTTAGGGATTGTGTTGCAAAGATTGAGGGAGGAGAGATTGTATGCTAAATATGACAAGTGTGAAATTTGGTTGAAGGAGGTTGCAATCTTAGGTCATGTGGTGTCATGGGATGGTATAAAAGTGAATCCTAAGAAAACCAATTTGATTAGGAATTGGTCTAGACCATTCACCTCGTCAGATATTTGGAGTTTCTTGGGCATTACAGGTTACTATAGAAGGTTTGTGAATGGGTTCTCCTCCATTGCTTCTCCTATGACAAAATTGACTCAAAAGAAGGTAAAGTTTGTATGGACCGATGAATGTGAGAAAAGCTTCTAAGCATTGAAAGATAAACTTGTGTCCGCTCTTGCTCCTATATTGTCACTATTGAAAGGGTTAGAGGGATTTGTTATATATTGTGATGCTTCCCGGATTGGTTTGAGTTGTGTATTGATGTAAAATGATAAGGTCATAGCCTGTGCTTCTAGGCAACTCAAAGTGAATGAAAGGAACTACCCTACCCATGATCTTGAACTAGCCGCCGTGATGTTTGCATTAAAGTTTTGGCGTCACTATTTATATGGGGTGCATGTTGATATCTTCACTAATCATAAAAGCTTTCAATATGTCTTTACTCAAATGGATCTTAACTTGAGACAAAGAAGGTGGCTAGAACTCCTCAAGGACTACGACATAAGTGTGCATTATCATCTGGGTAAGGTCAATATTGTGGCGGATGCTTTGAGTCGGGTTTCTATGGGTAGCCTAGCTCATGTGGATGGTGGTGGAAGGGAGATGGCTAGGGAGGTGCATAGATTGGCTAGATTGGGGGTGAGGTTGGAAGATGTGGGTGATGGTGTTGCTATTATCAATGGTTCCAAATCTTCTTTGGTGGATGAGGTGATCGCAAAACAAGATCTAGAATCCTCTTTGCTTGAGTTGAAGGCCTTGGTGAAAGAGGGAAAGATAGAGGTTTTCTCCCAAGGGGGAGATGGGCCCCTTAGATACCAAGGTAGGTTGTGTGTGCGATGTGTTGATGGTTTGAGGGAGAAAATTCTTGATGAAGCCCATAATTCCTCCTATTCTATTCACCCAGGTTCCTCCAAAATGTATAGAGACTTGAGGGATGTGTATTAGTGGGGAGACATGTAGAGGGATATTGCTAAATTCATTTTCGGTTGCCACAGCTGCCAACAAGTTAAAGCTGAACACCAAAGGCCGGGTGGCCTAACCAAAGACACAGAGCTTTCTACTTGGAAGTGGGAGGTGATTAATGTAGACTTTGTGATTGGGTTGCCCAAGGCTAGGAAAGGTTTTGATTCCATATGGGTGGTAGTTGATAGGATGACAAAATCAGCTCACTTTCTACCGGTCAAGACTACATATGGGGCTGAAGAGTATGCAAGGTTGTACATCCATGAGTTAGTGAGGTTGCATGGGGTTCCTTTATATATCATATCGGATCATCGTGCACAATTTACTTCACACTTTTGGAGATCTTTCCAATGGGGTCCTTGTACCAAAGTTTCACCTTAGTACGACCTTCCACCCTCAAACGGATGGCCAAACCGAGAGAACAATTCAAACACTTGAGGATATGCTTAGGGCTTGTGTTTTGGAGCTTAAGGGTAGTTCGGATCACCATCTTCTATTGATTGAGTTTGCCTACAACAATATCTAGCACTCTAGCATCGGTATGGCTCCTTTTGAGGCTTTTTATGAAAGATGTTATAGATCACCGGTGGGTTGGTTTGAGGTTGGAGAGTTGGCTTATTTGGGGCGAGTTCTGGTTATGGAAGCTCTTGAGAAGGTTGAGATGATTAGGGAGAAGCTGAGGACAACCCAAAGTCGTCAGAAATCCTATGTCGATGTAAGGAGAAGAGACCTAGAATTCCAAGTGGATGATTAGGTTTATTTTAAGGTTTCCTAAATAAAAGTTGTAGTTCATTTTGGCAAAAATCAAAAGTTGAGTCCAAGGTATATCGGTCCTTACGAGGTGATAAAGAAGGTAAGCAAGGTAGCTTATGAGTTGAAGTTGCCTAGTGAAATGAGTTTGATCCATCTGGTATTTCATATCTCTATGTTGAGAAAATGTATTAGTGATCCTAATGTCATTGTGCCTCTTGATGTTATAGGTGTTGTTGAGGATAACTTAACTTATGAGGAGGTTCCAGTTCAAATCCTGGATAGGCAAGTAAAGCGATTGAGGAACAAAGAGGTAGTATCCATTAAGGTCCTTTGGAGGAACCAACGAGTCGAAAGTGCTACTTGGGAGGCCGAAGCGGACATGCAAAAGCTGTATCACTATCTTTTCCACTCCACTCAAGCCTAAGGTACTAACCTTAAGTCTTATATGTGATTTCAAGTCCTATATTCTAACCCCTATGTCATTCATATGCATTTATGTTTAAATTGGTAAACTTATGATGATTTTACGCTTATGTTGAGAATTTGAAAATAGTATTTTACATGTTATGCTGCATTCTTGTCAGGGCTGAGTGTTCATGACCACTCTTGTCTTATACGTCTCTTTTACATTTGGGGCCGAATGTTCCCAAGGGGGAGATATTGAAACGACTCCAAAAAGTGCACAAAAATGTGCCCAAAAAGTTCACAAAAACATGCCTAAAAAGTGCACAAAAACGTGCCTCAGAATGCCTAAAATTTTGATTTTATTATATCTAAAAATTTGTTCATTATTTCAAAAATTTGACTCCAGATTTGTGATCGGGGGGTCTAAATTAGGTGAAAAAGGGTCTATCCTCGATTTAAAAGCGAAAGAATAGCAATTATAACTTCTTTTAGTGACAATTTCTAATGAGTAGTTTGCGATGCCTCCGCGACGCACCTTAGGTGCGCCTTACTTCAAATTCCACTTCCTGTCCCCTCTTTGACGCGGAGATGTGTTTTTCACCTGGCAACTTTTCAAGTGCAGTCCAAAATATTCTTAGTGTTGGGCCCAAATTTCTCAAACGTGTTTTTATCTATACTTAGTCAAATTTCACCCTTATATCATTCTAAACATTTCCCAATACTCCCCAAAACACTTAGCCATATTTTCACTCCAAATTCAAAAACTCAAAACCCTCATCCGAATTTAAGAATTCCCTTCAAGCTTCAAGTCTTCATTGTCAACCTTCACCAAGGACTTCTCCGAAACTAAGGTATGTCACTCATGCTTATATAAGATATCATATGTGTAGAATAGACCAAGCTAGATTTCTAAAGTACAAACCCCTTGGTAGCTTAGTGATGATGCTACCACATCACTTAGGTGGTGAACTACTAGCCCTTCACTCGGTTGGTGATGATGCCGCCCCATCACCTAGGTGGTGAAGTACTAACCCTTCACTCGGTTGGTGATATTGTCGTCCCATCACCTAGGTGGTGAAGTACCAACTCTTCACTCAATTGATGAGTACAAATGCCCAACTTAGTTAGTGATGATGCCACCCCATCTGTGACGATCCCAAAAAGTACCCAAAAAATGTGCCTTGAAATGCCCAAAATTTTAAATTTCATACATCTCAAAATCCATTTGTTATTTTGAAAATCCAACTTCATATTCTTTTTCAGATGGTCAAAATTAGAGGAGAAAGGTTCTAACTCTAATTTTAGAGCAATCAAATCATTATTTAAAATTTCCAAAATCTCATTTTCTACTGACGATCCATGATAGCACCGCGACGTGCAGCTGTCGCGGATATGTTAATTTGGCCTACGCAATAAGTCCCATCACAGATGCGTGTATTTCATTGCTAGTAATTTCTACCTTGGTCTAAGGCTCTTGGATCTTGGGCGTAAGTGTTCCTAAACGTATTTTTACCTATACTTAGCCAAATTTTACCCTTATATTATCTTAAATATTTCCCAATACTCCCTAAAACACTGTCATATTTTTACTCCCAAAACTCAAGCCCCAAACCCTTATCCTAAGCTAAGGTTTCCTTCAAGGTTCTTCTTCAACTTCAAGTCTCCATCTCCAATCTTCACCAAGTTCATCTCTAAGCTAAGGTATCTAGGTTTTAGCAATTGGGTTCTTCCTCCCATGGTGCCTAATCGCCTTTTAACTCAATTTGCATGATTTCAAGTTGATTTTACATGTGGCTCTTGTATATTAAGAAATTTACTGCACAGTGATCTGAGTTCATGAAAGTATGGTTGTTTTAGCATGTTTAAGCTCTAAATATTGGATCTAATGTTGGATTTGATGAGGGTTTTTGATGTGAATGTCTTGGGGGTATTGCAAGGTGTTTATTAATGGTGTTACAATAGATTTTCTTGCATGATTTCATCTTTAAATTGCATGGTCTNNNNTTTTGATGTGAATGTCTTGGGGGTATTGCAAGGTGTTGATTGATGGTTTTACTATAGATTTTCTTGCATGATTTCATCTTTAAATTGCATGGTCTTTTACACCCATTACACACCCCCAAGGTGTTAGATAAAATATCCGGTTATAGTTTATTAAGGAAATGAAGGTCTAAAGCATGAAATATGATATGAATGATATTATGATGATGAAAAAAAACCTTATGTATATGGTATAATTGATGTTTTAATAATGAAGTGAGCTTATGTATATGATGAACTCTATATAAAGTTTTGCATTAGGCCATGCCCGATCTGGGGAGACAAGAGCCCAGATAACCTAGATGAGGGTTCATACTCATCCACCTTGGTGATAGGGCAACATAATCACTAACCTAGATAAGGGTTTTTACTCATCAACCTTGGTGATAGGGCAGCATAATCACCAACCTTGATGGGGGTTCATACTCATCCACCTCGGTGATAGGGCAGCATAATCACCAACCTAGATAGGGTTCGTACTCATCCACCTCGGCGATAGGGCGGCATAATCACCAACCTAGATAGGGGTTCATGCTTATCCACCTCAGTGATGGGGCGGCATCATCAATAACCCCAAAGGGTTCATACCTTGAAGATCTAGCTTGGTCTCTTCTAAACATATGATATCTTATATGAGCATGAGTTACTTAAAGTATGTTTTACTTATGCATTGCTCATACATGTCATATTCTTATACTATGCCTATTTTCTAATGTATGTATTTTGAGTATAATGTCTTTCTATTGTTGTGTTGCACCCCACATACTTAGTATATTCAAATGTACTAATGCATACTCTTGCCTACATGATATCACCATGTAAGAACAGGTGCCCGAGTTGATCATCCTCCTCCTCCACGTCGCTAGATGGTGTTATTCCAAATTTATTGGTGAGTCCTCCATTTTAGGGACTTTGGTTTATATTTTTCCTCTTTTATCTATGTATTGAGACACTACCTTATATTCTACTTGACTATGAGGGTGAGCCCGGTTACTTTGTTTTTGCCCCCGCTCTATTTATGTAATTATAGGTGTTTGTTGGATGAGTTATGTATTTATGATATGAGTCATGATTCCTTATCTCTTGATGTTGATGTGTTACAAAGTTTTCCTTTAGCCCCAATTCCCCATTCTATTCTACATGTCTTTTATATGCTTCCGCAACCAAGGATGTGTAATGACAAGCTAAGAGGCTTGTTTGGGGTTCCTCTGGGTTCTCCATTCGTCGTGTTACATCCAGGCCCTAGGCTTGGGTCATGAAACTTGGGTTATTCAATTGGGGTTTTATGGTTCTCCAGATATGCTTATTATTTGATCTCTGTTCAAACTACTAGCACTACAACATTTCATTATATTTATTCCTACCATATTTAATGTACTTCACTCTATTGGTCGATGATGTCTACTAGGTGCTTGTTACCAATACCCACCCCTACATTGTTGTGCCTCCTCATTGTGTAGATCTAGGTACTAGCTATAGTCACTAAGTTAGGAATTCAAAGGCAATTCAGGAGACATTAATGACCACCAGCAACTCTGGACATTATGTAATCTCTTTCTATTTAACGGTCATCTTTTGTACTCAGACACTAGCCTTTTATATGTAGTTTGGATTTGTATATTTAGATTGCTATTCTGGTTATGTATGTATGTATGTATATTTTATTTTGAATCTATAGTAGCTATGTACTGGTGACTTCCTGGTCCTTAAATAGATTGTTGTTGGCTTGTTTATATGTTGTTAGTATCTTTATCATTAGTATTTTAGGATAGGTTTCATGGGCATTAGGTTAACTTACCTGTAGGCGGGATCTAACAGGCACTATCATGACTTAAAAAGTTTAGTCATGATAGCTACAACTTCCTTTGTTTTGGCTGGAGACATATTTCAAAGTGTAGTGGATCACACTCATATGATAGAGATATCAGGTATAATAGACAAGGTGGCGGGAAGAGGTCTTATCAGCATGGCCAATTTAGTGGACACCTACTGCGTGAAAGGGAGTTTCAAAGGCAGACAATCAGGGCTAATCAGTCCACGTAGCTATCCTAGCATCTGATAGTGTTGATAGGTCTCAATCTACTCACATAGATGTTGATTACTCTCTTGGTTCAACCAGACATGGTAGTTCTTTGGCATAGTCATTTCAGGGGCGAGGCCCTAAGGCTTATTGTGTTTGCAATGAGGTTGGGCACTTTGCTAATCATTGTCCATATCATGCATTTTCTGCCTAGACTTCAGGACCTCAGCCAACCCGTCCAGCCCCAGCACCTGTAGTTAGAGACACTTCTTAGGGCATGAGGTTGGTAATTAGGGAGGTCATGGTACAGTGTGAGGTGGACTTGTAGGGGCCAAAAAGCTAGTGTGGGCATAGAGTCTATTATGCTATCCTAGATCTGGCCTCCAGTTATTCCTATTTTATCCTATTTTGCTTCTAATATTGATATTATATGTGAGCTGCTTCCCAAGCCTATTTGTGTTTTCACCCTACTAGGTGAATCATTAGTGGTAAATTAGGTATACCAGGGTTGTGTCATGACTTTTATGGGGAGAGATATTGTTGCTAACTTTATATTATTGGATATGGTTGACTTTAATATGATATTGCATATGGATTGAGCTCACCTTATCATGTTATTCTTGACTTCATGCGAAGACTGTGACCTTATTTTGTCCCCACATGCCTTAGTTAGTGTGGATTAGATCATCTAGCTCCTATCCTAAGGGTGTTATTTCTTATATATATGTCTGTTGGTTGATGGAGAAAGGATGATTATCATATTTGGCTCATATTCTGGCTTGTTCTCACAAGCCACCATCATTGGAGACCACTAGTGATGCTAGAGATTTTATGGATGTATTCTCACCTAACTTACCTAGTGGTCCACCAAATCGTGATATTAACTTTGCTATTAATGTGAAGTCGGGCACTAAGCCCATTTCTACTGCCCCTTATAGGATGGTTCAGATTGAATTGAAAGAGTTGAAGGAGCAATTAGAAGATTTATTGAATAAGGGATTTATTCGTCCAAGTGTATCTCCCTAGGGTGCTCCCATATTATTTGTGAAGAAGAAGGATGGCACTATGTGTATCTGTATTAACTATCACCAGCTGAACAAAGTGACTATCTAGAATAAATATCATTTACCTCGCATTAATGATCTTTTTGACCAGTTGCAAGGTTCCTTGGTATTCTCCAAAATTGATTTGAGGTCCAACTATCATCAGTTGAGAGTTTGGGAGTCTAATATCCCGAAGACAACTTTCAGGACCCATTATGGTCGCTATGAGTTTGTGGTATGTCCTTCGGGCTGACTAATGCCCCGACTACTTTTATAAAGTTGATGAACCAGGTAGTTAAGCCCTATTTGGAAATATTTGTGATTGTGTTTATAGTTGAAATCTTGATTTATTTCAAAAGTAAGGATGATCATGTTCAGCACTTGAGGACTGTACTTTAGAGATTGCGGGAAGAGAAGTTGTATGCAAAGTTCTCAAAGTGTGAGTTTTGGCTCGATTTTGTGGTATTTCTTGGGCATGTGGTGACAAAGGATGATATTATGGTAGATCCAGCTATGTTGGTAGCTATTCATAATTGGGCTAGGCCTATTTCTATGACTGAGCTATGGAGTTTCATTAGTTTGGTAAGGTATTATCGGCGTTTTGTTTAGGGATTCTCTTCTAAAGCAGCCCCATTGACTATACTGACTTAGAAGGATGTGGCATTTCAGTTGTTTGAAAAGTATGAGGCCAACTTCCAAAAGCTCAAGGATTTATTAACTTTAGCACCCATTCTTGCTTTGCCTGAGGAGGGAGTTCCATTTGTGGTATAATGTGATACTTCTGGTGTGGGTTTGGTTGTTGATAGCATATGCCTTTAAGTAGTTGAAGGTACATGAGAGGAACTATCCAACCCATGACTTGGAGTTTGCTAAGGTTGTGTTTATGTTGAAGTTGTGGTGACATTATCTTTATAGGGTACATTGTGAGATCTTTATCGATCACTAGAGTCTCAAATACATCTTCTCTTAGCCTAATTTGAATAAGAGACAGCGTAGGTGGTCGGAGTTGTTTAAGGACTATGATATCTCTATTCTATATCACCCAAGAAAGGAAAATGTAGTGGCAGATGCTTTGAGCCGAACGGTTGTGAGTATGGAAAGTTTAGCATTCTTGAGGGCTGAGGAGAGACCCCTAGCTTTGGAGGTTTAGTCATTTTCTAGACAGATGGTTCGGTAAGATATTTTGCCTTCTCAGAGTATTTTGGCCTTTGTTGAGGCTAGATTATCATTGTTTGATCAAATATGTGCTCATCTGTTGGAGGATCCAGAAATATGCCTAATTCATGATAAAATATTAAAGGGTGAAGCTAAGGTGGCTATTATTGATTCTGAGGTGTATTAAGGATAAATGGTAGAGTTTATGTGCCTAAGGTGGGAGATTGGATGAGATTGATATTAGAGGAGACCTATTGTACTTGATATTATATCCATTTGGTGTGGTAAAGATGTACCATGATCTAAAACAACATTGTTGGTGGTTCGGGATGAGAAGAGATATAGATGATTTTGTGGCAAAGTGCTTGAATTTCTAACAAGTCAAGTATGAATTCCAAAAGCCCGACAGATCAATGCAAAGAATGCCCATTCCCGAGTGGAAAAGGGAGCAGGTGACTATGGATTTTGTTACAGGTGCAAGTTTGACTCAGTTTGGGTAGTTGTCGATCATTTAACCAAGTCAACTCATATTTCATCGATGAAAACTAGCTACCATGTAGAGCAATTGTCTAGGTTGTATATTCAGAACATTGTCAGACTATATGGAGTACCAGTGTCTATAGTGTCAAACAGAGGATCTGTGTTCATTTTCCATTTTTGGCAGGCTCTACAACGTGGTTTGGCTACTTTTTTGGATTTGAGTTCAGCATTTCACACCAGATTAATAGACAGTTTGAATGCACTATTCAAATATCGGAGGAAATGCTTTGGGTTTGTGTGATTGATTTTGGGGGCCATTGGGATCAACATTTGCCATTGGCAGAATTTGCATATAATAATAGTTGCCATTCTAGTATCTTGATGGCACCATTTTAGGCTTTGTATGGCCAGAGATGTAGATCGCTCATTGGATGGTTTGACTTAGGATCAACAGTTATATTGGGTGTAGATCTACTTAAAGATCTCGTGGATTAGGTTCGTTGGATTCAGGGTAGAGTATTGATAGTCCAGAGTAGCCAAAATAGTTATGCCGAATAAAGAGTTAGGAATTGATAGTCCAGCGTAGCCACAAGAGTTATGCCGACTGGAAAGTCAGGCCTCTTGAGTTCTCTGTAGGTGACGGTGTTTGGCTGAAAGTTTCACCCATGAAGGGTGTGATGAGACTGGGGAAGAGGGGCAAGCTTAGTCCTAGATTCATTAACCCCTTTTAGATTTTGAGGAGGGTTGGTGAGGTGGCCTATGAGTTAACTTTACGACCTAGATTATTAGCGGTTCATCTTGTATTTTATGTTTTCATGCTCTGCCGGTACATTTCAGATGAGTCCATTTGATCTTTTATGATTTAGTTAAGTTGGGTTCAGACTTATCTTATGAGGAGGAACCAGTAGCTATATTGGACAAGCATGTAAGGAGATAGAGATCCAAGGACATACCTTGAGTGAAGATTCAGTGGCGACATTGTCCTATTGAGAAGGCTACTTCGGAGTTGGATTTAATTTGCGATCTAGATATCCTAGCCTATTTTAGGCTTAAGGTGTTTCTTTTTCATTTATATTCGAGGACAAACTTTATTTTTAGTGGTGAATGATGTAATAACCTTATAGGTCATTTTTGAGCTTATCTATGAAAATTACTATTTTGTCCTTTCGTAAGTCGCTTTGAATCTATTTTGAATTATCTCCATTGTTGGAAGTGATAACCTGAGTTTTCAAAGTTGAAAATATGAGTTTTGCCATTTTTGAAGGCTTAAGTTGTTGAAAAAAGTGAGTTTTTGAAACATTCTAAGTTTTAGGTGTCAAATTGGAGATCTATAAGTTTCATTAGCTCCAAAACTTCGAAATTGGTCTAGGAGAAGTTATAGAATTGAATTTGGAGTTAAAATGAAGTTTTTAAACCTAAAATTGCATTTTTAGTTATTTTCGGAGCCAAAGTTTGACTTTGGTCAACATTTGGAGTTACAAGCTCGGATC